>QFEC01003683.1:0-11385 GCA_003316585.1 Gomphus bonarii | reverse complement strand
ACGCAGCTCCAACCATTACAGTACAAGAACCAACGCCTCCCGAACCACTCATGACGATGCCTGAGCCCCATCCGGCCCCACCACCTCCGAGTGACGCGATGGAGAACAGGAGTCAAAGCATAAGTCGAGAGCCTGGATCCTCTCCGCCTCTCCCTCCGCTCCCCATAGCAGAATTCGAACGCACAAACAAAGGAAAACAGCGTCAGCGTATGGTTCCTCCTCGCGCTGGCAGTGGCTTACACGCCCCCGGGCGTTCTTCCCCATCTGATACCTCCACAGAGTTCTCGCAATTCGAAATTGTCGAACAGCCCGAACGCGTCCGTGGGGTTGGGATGGGACGCGCTAATGTTAGTCAGTTGAGCATTATCATGGAAGGCGGAAGCACAGCTGCAGAGAGCCCTGAACTTGAGCGTGGTCCGACACCGCAGATTAGAAATATTCCTCCAATGAGAGATATCCCGTCTCGAGGTCCTCCTGCTAGCCAGGGAATCCTAGACGATCCAAGAGAATATGCTGAATTTCCAGAGACTCCACTTTCACCGCCAGAACTCGCTCATCGGCGGATTGTTGCTGATCAGCTACGACACTCTCCATCATTGGAGAATAGAAATGGTACTCGAAGTGTTAGAGATGATGTAGGTGTTCCATAATCTACGCATATTCACAAGTGTCGTGTATAAGACATTTCTCCCAGATTTCCATCAAGTCTACGACAACTAGGGAAAGTGCGCCACGTAGACGACCCAAGCCGAAGATGCCTGAACGACTGGCTGCTAGCAGAGATGTTTTGGTTTTAGAGAAACAGGCAGAGATGTACGACGCATTCGGGACAGAGCGGACCTTCCCTACTTTCGATTCCCATTCATCACCTGAGGAGGTCGCCGTTTCTACTCGAACTCCTGAAATCAACCGGGGTCACCGCGGCACCAGACCGATATCCTCGGGTACGACTGTTCCTGAGATTACCATTCAGCCTCCGGTAGATTGAAATTTCCTACGTTATTTTATATCCTTCATTGAATACTCTTGAAACCACTCAGTCTCGCCCTTCGTCCAAAGGTTCTAAACTCAGTCTCGCCAGCAACCACATAACTCCAGAACAAAGGTCAGTGCCTGTTCCAGTACCCGCTACTCCGTCTCGTCGCCACTCCGTGCAAGGGTCTCCTTTATCACCTTCCAGGATACCATTGCCACCAACGTCTGGCAACATGCCTATAAATCTTGGAACTCCTCACCCGGGGGACATGGGTCTACCCCCCGGATTTGTGCCTATTCAAGGGCCTCCTCCCACACCTTCTAGGATACCGCTCCCTCCAACCTCGGGGCAAATTCCCATGAATCTCAATTCGCCTAACCTTAGCGAGTTCGGTCTACCTCCTGGGTTTATACCTACGCATGGTCCTCCTGAAGTTCTAGCAGCGTTTTCTTCTACCAAGACCCCGGGAATGAACGCTCCTGGCTTGCCCTCGAGGACGCCTCGCTTGAATACCAACGCATTATCGCCTCCGGGGGGTCCTCCTAGATTCCCGGGTCTGACACCCTCCGCTATTCCTTTGCCTCTCAGTGGCGCTAGTATGGCCAGGGGATTACCTGACCACTTGTCGTCTGCACCATGGACGGGAAAAAGCTCTCAGAGGGACTTGCCCCATGGTGGAGCATCGCGCGACGGCGCCCCGCCATCTCCGAATTTCCGATACCCTATGACGCCTGCACGGATGCCACTCCCGGATTCGGTCGCTGGTAGTCCCTATGGCTCCATGGCGCAGACACCAAGGGGAGGAGGTTTGGGACTTACGCCTGGGCCTTCAATGTCTGCAGGACTAGGCCGCCCTATGGCCCTTTACTCTGGTGAAGGCGGTGCAAAGCAAAAGGTCTCTTCCACCTCCCTCGCTTCCTCATACAAGAAATTTGACCCGAGTACTTACGTTGATCCGGCTTTTCTTGCCAGTAGTAGCGCAACCGCTTTGCTTGAACCAGCAGCAGAAAATCATCGTGTTGGGAAATCGCTTTCCCGCGCAAGTTCCCTGCGTTCAGTAAAAACCAATCAATCTAAAACAAAATCAATCTATGCTCCCAGTGTCGAGACGACAACCGACGAGGATGACCTTCCAAAGTCATAATCTTAGTGGGCTTGTCAAATGTTATGTAAACTTCCATGTTGGTTTTATATTCCCTTATGTTCTCATGCAAAGTCTGCCGTATGCAAATCTGTATCTAGCAGAAAATATCTGAACGTCGTACCATGTTTACCGGGCGGAATTGTTATGTTCTGGTTTGACCGTTTAAAAGTCGGCAGATACATTTTCCTGTACAATGAAGTCAGACATCACAGACTCCCCATTCCTCACCAAGCATCTCATTGCTTCTGCCAGATGTTTCGTCTGCCAATAACCTGGCCGCTTCTTCCCCAGCGATGGGGAGACGGATTCTGTGCTTCCCATCTGGGACGGGATAGGGTACATGCGTTGGGATGATGCCCGCTTGACTGAGAGCACCAGCTTGGTCCCACCAGATATGTTCGTGGTAGAGACGGTCTCCACGCACGTTGACCACACTTATCATGGGAATAGCTAGCTTTCGTCCCGTAAGGGGCACTCCCGGAAGTAGCCAATCTACGACTCTATCGTGAGTCAGAGTGAATATGAATTCATCTGCCATCATCGAGGATATTAAATTATGGCATGAAACGATACGCAATGCTCACCAATAATTCTATCGGCCCCGACGGTTCGCGAGACTAGCTGAATGGCAGTGTCGCTTGGATTTCTGGGGAATGTTAGCGGTTCACTCCCTACCTTGAGCAGATCGAGTTCAGAGTGAAGGGGACCCACGAAAAAATAAAGCGATCTCGATAGAAGACTGTGAGCTCTTTTCTCCCCACTCCCCCGGTCATCTATGATGGGTGTCTCAACCATTGAAAACATAGTCTCAGAAAGATACTAACCGTTGGAACATGATTAACATAAGGCTCTGCCTGGAAGGAATCATGTGTTGTAGCTACCTCTAGAAAGTTTTAACGACATACCACCATCGTCCCCATTGTCTTGGCAACGCTCCTTGCCTCAAATTCGAAGTATGTATGCTCGTCCCATACCGCCTCTATATCAAAGTGAGGTCCTCCGATGTGTTTTCTTAGAAACACCAGGCTTCGAGAGTGGGAGACTGCCGCAGACCCTGCGTGATAATCTGGACTGTCTGGTAGAACGAAGAGGGCTCCTGCAGTTGAATATTTGTGACAGGAAAGCCTTGATTGCGTGTTTATGTTTATGTGTTCTACCGTATCGGGGACGTGACTAAGAAGAGGGATGGCACTTTCCTGGGAGTGGGCACCATATGAGACTATGCATGTAAGGCGCGAGTCTCCTGAAATGGCGGTCAAAACGGATGTGAGCTCTTGAGGATCATATACTAGTGTATTAAGATTGCCACGAAACGTTAGCATTCCAATATCCCAACAGCGACTACATCATACCAAGCACTCCGATCTTATCTTTGATGTTGACTTCAGCAAGCTCAGCAATGGCAGTCACTGCAATGTTCAGCGCAGTCTTCACTGTCGAAGCGCCATCACCGGTAGTAATTCCAACGACAGCAAATCCTTCTTCAGCCCATTTTTGCACGGGTGCTGGATCGAGAGGCTGTTTTGAACCGTGACACGATCGGGCGTCTTGATGCTGATCGAGAGAAGGTAGGAAGACTATTAGCCCTGGGCCGTGACCTCGTCGAGAAAGCGGGGGTTGGAGAACAACGTTAGATCCCAAGGTAACCAGAGGAGCAGAAGGTAAGGGAACGGGCTGTTCGTCAGGAGAGTTTGGGTCATAGGCGGTGGGAGCCATGTCGAGCGCCTGGACTCAGCTATGTTCTTGTTGGAGTACCGGTGGACGGTCAAGCTACCGTACTACTCTCACTCGCCGTTACATCGTGGGTTTGGTGAGCAGAGACTGAAGGCTTTGCACAGTCAAAAAGTGTATATAGCCTTTTTTTCTGGTAACTAGCAATCCCTGAGCATTTATATATCTTACTAGGTTCATCTGCTAAGTCCAACATAGGAGCCAAGGAGCATAATCTCATCCCACTTGACACTTATATAAACCCCTGTTATCAGCCCCTTCTCTGCCTACCCCCATAACAGTCACCTTCACCACTGTACCATGTCCAGCCAGCAAAGCCTCATCCCTCTCCAAACCATTACCACCTCTATGTCATCACACTGGTCTATTGAATCAGAAGACATTGGATGGATCAAGAAACTTCTTAAACTCCCAGCCAGACTCCAACCCATTCTATCCCTTCCCTGGAGGAAGAAACCTACTACCTGTCAACCCTACAAGGCTGGAGACCCAATTTTCCTAGGTAGAGGCCTAGTCCCATGCATATTTGAGAGATTCACTGGGAGGAGGTCTCACAACACTGCAGGAGAGTATGTGCAGGAGGCATCATTCCAGACCTACAGTAACATCCACTCCATCCATGAATTCACCCTCCCACTGTATCCTGGGGAGAGGATCAAACTGTATCAAACCTCCACCCACTCCTCATTCTGGAGTGGATTAAGAAGACATCTCAGTGGGTCTTTTCACTGAGCATCTGAATAAAACCCATGTTGAGATATCATGCATTGAGAGGGGGATGATGTCAGGGTTCAGCTAGTGATCTTGTTTCATTTTATTATTATTTACACACCCACACCTTGTGTCTTCCAATTACATAATAAGTGCTGGAGTAGGGTATAGGATTGTGACTGGTTTGACAGTTACCCCTCAGCTTGATCTCTGAGGATTACCACTACACTAGGTTAATTAGTCTCAATTAGTGTATAATAATTGGAGTATCTTGTAATTGTGGCCTTGTCAAAGTGTTACCTTTACAGAACTCATGTACATTAACTCTATCTTGGTGACTGGACTCTATGAAGTAAGTACAAATGTCAGCTTGTGTTAGGATCTTGCTCACAAGATCCCTGCTTGCTTAGCCATCCTGATTAAGCAACTTTTTTTCTTTTGAATAACTCCATTCAGCCTGTTTGTTTTACTCTGCCTCTGGGGATAGACCTTGCTCACATCATTTCTTTTATTCAGTTAACTTCTCTGCTTATGATATATTTCCTCATTCAATAATTTCTATTGGACCTTGCAACAGCATTTGTAATACACCCTTACTTAATGTTAAGTGCATGTGCAGATGCCCTCAGTTTAGATGGTTCAGCTTGGTCCGATGAGCTGAGGCAGATGTGACATTGGCTTCAATGTACTTGCATTGCACCTATCTACCCATTCTGCCACTGGATTTTGGAAGGATGTTCAGTAGGGGTCTGAGAGTGTTGGTACCAAACATGAATGACAGACTTAGAGACTGAGAGTGTATGCCTAACTTGGTCAATAATCTGAATGGAGAATATGTACATGAAACTAGCTACTTATATAGGAAACAGAGATGTCATAAAGTATGCAACAGAGTTGCATAAGGTATGGAAACTAAACTGTAAGAAATGTATAACTAAATGTGTGAAGTGTAGAGGGCAGGCATACATGTCTGTACATATACCAAGGAATACCAAAGCAAAGTGAATGGATAATAAAAGGAATATGATGAAGTGAAAGGTACTGAGCCAAGCTGAGCATACATGTATGACTTAGTGAGTCTGTGACTTGTATATGATATGTGGGGACTTTGGTCAGTATGACCAAGTGAACTGAGGTTCAGTGAATTGTACTTTGACACTTAACTTCATTCTGACTCCATGTTTTACCCCACCTTTGTTTTAATTCCTGTTCTGAGAATCCCTTTGTCCTTTTGATTTGAAATAATGATGACTAATTTGAATTACTAATCTAGTATATAATGTGTATGTAAATTAGTATTCAGTAGTCAGAAAATTTAGGATTTGAAATGGGTGGTCCCCTGACATCATCCCCCCTTCTAGAGTGCTGCATCCTCAAAGCATGGGACATGAGTGATTCAAAGGCTATCAATCAAATTCTTCATGGTGCTCCCAGGTGTGAGTGGTAGAACTCCCATACCTTGGCCAGTGCTGCCATGTTCTCCACTACCCAAGTGTTCTCCTCATATCCATACTCCTCCCACTTTACTAGGAAGTAGAGTTGATACCTCATTATCCAACTATCTAACACCCTTTCCACCACATAGTATTCCTCCCCATCCACCAGCTCAGGTAGTGGGGGTGGCTTGGCCCTTTGGCCTAGTATTGGGTCTTTGGTAGCTGGGATGAGTTTGACCATGTTGAAGACCAGATGAAGTTGGGACATAGAGGGGGGGAGTTGGAGCTTGTATGAATGCTTCCCCACTTGGCTTCAGATAATGTATGGCCTGAGGTAGCAATGACCAAGCTCTTAGGGCTTGAAGCCCATGTATGGGTGCCTGCTGGTGTCTAACATGAATGGGGTCTGTTGGGTGGCTGAGTGTATGTGATTATTGTATTGGAACTCAGCCATCAGTAGGAGATTATCCCAATTATCCTGTCACTCATTGATGAATAAGCAAAGGTACTGTTCTAGTTCTTGGTTGACACATTTGGTCTGGCTATTTGCTTGCAGGTGATAGGCTATTGTGGCTGCAAGTTTGATTCCAAGGAGCTGGTAGAGCTCCCAAGTGAACTCTGAGATGAACTGGGGACCTTGGTCAGAGACAACTTGTTTTGGCAACCCATGCAGTTTCCATATGTGTGCAAGGTAGAACTGAGCTGCTCCCAGTGCAGTGATGGTTGTGTTCATGGGAAGGAAGTGTGCCCTCTTACTCACCAAATCCACTATGTTTATCACTGCATCATGGCCATAGGCTTCTGGGAGATAGACTACGAAATCTATGCTGATCATGTCCCACCAAGATTCAGGGATTGGGAGTGGTTTGAGTTCTCCCATTGGTGGTTGCCTTTGGGCCTTGGTTTGGGTGCAGAGGTTGCAAGTCTTCACATATTGTCCCATGTACTGAGACATCTGTGGCAGTAGTTTTGGGATACAAGTTTGAGTGTCTTCTACCATCTAGCATATCCTGCCACTCATGTGTCATGATACTGGGATACAATACATCACCTCAGTTTGGGATCATTGGGGATGTATATCCTTCCTTGGAAGTGCAAGAGGCCTTCCCATTCACTCCATTTGGCTGAGCATACCACTTCATCATGCCCTTTTCTGAGCTTGGTGACTGCCTTGGCTACAGGGTCTTTGTACCTAAAAGTTCAGAGGTGCCCCTAAATGTCCTGAAGCAGATCCCATTCCTCTCCTACCACTGTGACTCCTAGGGCCCAAATAGCAAACAGGTCCAGCTGGAGGAGGGTCATGTCCTCATTATCTCCAGCCCCACCATGGTCTGACCTTCTTGAGAGTGCATCTGCTTTGCCCATACTTCAGCTGGGTCAGTGATGGAGCATGAAGTTAAACCAAGATAGGTAGAGAGACCATCATGCTTGCCTTTGGTTGAGCTTCTTTGGGGTCTGGAGGTACTCCAGGTTCTTGTGATCTGTCCAGATCTCAAATCTGAGCTGGGCTCCTTTCAGAAAGTGCCACCACTCCTCCAATGCTCACATGATGGCCAGCATCTTCTTGTCATGGATCTCATAGTTCTGCTTGACTGGACTCAGGCTTTTGGAGAAGAAGGTGATGGGGTGCCATGTTCCATCCTTGGATGACTGTTGTGAGAGGGTAGCTGTAAGGGCAACTCTCTTAGTAATCCTGGAGGTGTCTCATGGAGCTAAGCAGAGGAAATCCTAAGTTTATATAACTGCTACCTAGATACAGCATGACCAGGGTTCTCACCTAAGCAGAGGAAATCCTAAGAGGAAAGTCTAAGGAATCCACTGCTAGAGAGTCTCTCTATATATACTCTTTATGTAAGTGGTCTGTGTGTTCCTTTGTAAGCACCCATCCAGGGTTACCCAAGCCTACCTCCTGGTACCAAGTCCAAAGCCCAGGTACCTGGTTCTAGGCCCTGTCCTCCATCATAGTGTCTAGTTATGGGGCAACAGACATCATGGAGGTGACAGACATCACAGAGGCGATGGACATCCTGGATGTGATGGATTGATCGGAGTTTGAATGGGAGATCTCAGAGTTGAACTGGAGATTGAAAGGGTGGTCCCCTGACAGTAGCTCCTGTGGTGAAGTCCAAGACATCAGCTTCCACTCAGTACATCTGTGAGTTGTCCAGGAACATCAAGACAGGGGCTGAGGTTATCTGGTCCTTAAGTCTCTGGAGTGTTGCTTCCTTGGTCTCTCCCCATTTCCACAATTCCCCTTTCTTTGTGAGATCAAACAAGGGTCAAGCATGGAGCAAGAAGTCTTTGATGAATCACCTGTAGAAGTTGGTGAACCTGAGAGAGGACTGTACCTCTTTTGGTTTGTTGACCTCAGCCACTTGGTCATGCCCCAAATTTTGACTGGGTCCATCTCCACTTTTCCTTCCAAGATGATGAGTCCAAGGTATTCAATGTATGTCTGTTCAAACTCGCACTTCTCCTTCCTCAGGTAGAGTTTGTGTTCTCAGAAGCATTCCAACACTCATCACATGACCCTTCGGTGCTCAGCTCAGGTCTTTGAGTAGATGAGGATGTTGTTGATGTACACACAAACAACTCCTTACATGATGAGGTCTTAGAAGATGTTGTTCATCATCATTTGGAAAGTGGCTGGGCTGTTGTTAAGCCCAAAGAACATCACCAGTGGCTCAAACAACCCTTAGTTCATTCAGAAGGTGGCCTTCTACTCATCACCCTGTTAGGGTTCAGCTTGGAGTTCATCTGTTCAGTTTGTTGTTTCATTTCTATGTACCCCTATCTTGTGTCTTCTGATTATGTAACAGGCTGGGGTAGGGTATAGGGTTGTGACTGGTGTGATGGTTACCCCTCAGCTTGATCTCTGAGGATTACCACTATTCCAGGTGGGTTTTCCATGTATTTATCACTAGTAACCTTTGTATAAACTGAGGATTACGGCTACACCAGGTGGATTATCCCTTATCAGCTCATAAATATTGGAGTATCTTGCAACATTGTCAATAGTATCGCCCTCACAGCAGATCAAGCTCCCCTTCAGACAACCTCACACATCCTTTCCACCAGTTTCCACCTCACAACATGTCAAACCAAACCCTAGAGGAATATTGGGAGTGTATAGGCACAGCTGGCACCATCCTCAGAAACATGTTTGCCACCCAGGCAGACCAAGTTGATCTCCTACAACACCAGAATGAAGTGCTTAGAGAGCAGTTGAGTGCTATGCAGAACAATATGACCAATGCTGCCTCAGCTGCAGCAGTTGAAACAACCCAGCACTTGGCTACCCATATCCTAGTACCCAACCCCCCCTCTCAATGCTCCATCAAGGTGGGTGATCCAGAGAAGTTCACTGGAGATAGGGCTGATACAGAAGGATTTATTCATGCTGTGAGGCTCTCTATCACCCTTCAACCAGGGTCATTCCCAGATGAACAAACCAAGATGTTATATGCCCTCTCATTCATGTCAGGAGACTCTGCAGTGATCTGGGCACAAAATATGACTCAAGCTATCATTGATGGAACCTCCTCAATCAGTACCTTCGATGAGTTTGCTAAGCAGGTTGAAGAAGCTCTTGGAGATCCTAATTGTGCCAGAACAGCCTGTACCAAACTGCATGACCTCAAGATGTCGTCTAGCATGATGGCAGATGACTATACTGCTCAATTTGAGATCCTTGCAGGGAGAACAGGCTTCAATGATGAGACACTAGAGGATGTCTATGCACAAGGACTTCTGGCAATGATCTTAGACAAGATCCATGCACAACCATTCCTCCCTTCCAACCTCAAGGCATGAGGAAGCTGCATGCCAGATTGACAGTAACTATTGCCATCTTGTAGAGGTTAAAAACAAGCACCTCAAGGATCCCATTGCACCATCCTAACCCACACTGCATAAATTGGTTTTCAGTTCTTGAAACATGTACACTAGGGAATACAAGAGACATACTATACTCATTGTCAACCCTAAACTGAACTAAAACCCAACCAGTCATGCCTGAAATCAAACCCACCACCCCAAACCCCAAAGATCAGCCTTCTCCCCCTCTCTATGTGCGCTCTGCTGACACTCACTGGTGCACCAAAGTCCCCCTGAAGGTCTGGTCTGTTGACACTGGATGCCCTCTAGCAATTGATGCACTCCTTGACAGTGGTGCCACTGGGATGTTCATCAATGTTGAATTTGTTCAGGCTGAAAGACTCAAAACCCATTGTCTCCCTCATACCATACCTATCTATAATATTGATGGCACTCATAATGAAGTGGGTTCAATCAAGGAAGAGGTTGACCTCATCTGCACATATGGGCATCACATTGAACGTGCCACATTTTTGGTGATAAGCCTGGGATGCCTAGCCATCATTTTAGTACATACCTGGCTCATGGAGTGAAACCTGGAGATCAATTTGCATTCAGGCAAGGTGAAGATGACTCACTGCCCTGAGTCATGTGGTATGGAACCAATCAGCAAAAAATCTTGGGTTGAGACAGTCATGGACATCAAGGAAGATCACGCACACCTCCCTGATCAACACACATGTGCTACAGCTGAAGAGCCATTGTATTCACCTGAAAATGGGGACAGACTCTTCATAGTCTTTGTTGAGGAAGACCATGAAGAAATTGGTGCAAGCTCAACTGTCTCACAACCACTTGCCCAAAAGGCATTAGAGCTTATGCCTACTAACTCCTTTGAAGATCTTGTTCCAAAACCTTATCAGGAGTTCAAGGATGTCTTCTCCAAGGAGTCCTTTGACAAGCTTCCCCCACGTAAACCCTGGGATCATGCAATTGAGCTAATTCCAGGTGCCAAGTCCTTCAGCACCAAGGTCTATCCAATGTCTCCCAATGAGCAAAGAGAACTAGACACCTTCCTTGAAAACTTTAAAGAGTCATTGCATCCATCCCTCTAAATCACCCATGGCATCCCCAGTCTTCTTTGTAAAGAAAAAGGACAGTGGTTTTCACTTCGTGCAGGAGTACAGGAAGCTTAATGATATAACAATCAAGAATCCTTATCCCCTTCCCCTTGTACCTGATATTATAAACAAGGTTGCTGCTGCCAGGGCCAAATACTTTACAAAGTTAGATGTCTGCTGGGGATACAACAATGTGTGCATAAAAGATGGAGATGAATGGAAGGCAGCCTTCTGGACAAACTGAGGTCTATATGAACTTCTGGCAATGTTCTTTGGTCTCATGAACAGCCCAGCCACCTTTCAAATGATGATGAATGAGATATTCAAGGATCTCATTGATGAAGGGGTCATGGTGGTGTTCATAGATGACATACTCATCTTCACAGAATCCCTTGAAAGACTGTGTAATGAGTCCTTGAAATCCTCTGCTCCAACAACTTATACCTGAAA
>QFEC01003680.1:6461-19244 GCA_003316585.1 Gomphus bonarii | reverse complement strand
GAAGGCTTTATACACTAGTGATCTTTACTGTGCCATGCATATATCTGATCTTTTTCTGCTAGTTCCTACTTATATCTATTTTTTTAGTGATTTTAGCTATGTATCCATATTAAAATGGCATCTTTTATTCCTTTATCTATAACAGTTTTCATAGTCCCAGTGATCCTCCCTATCTCCAATCCACCCTTCCAACCCTGTAGCTGCTTGGATGCTAGCCAAATGGGAACCAAAATCATTGTGTACAGTACAAGTAAAATATTCATAGATAACAGAGAAATGGTTGTAATTCTTTGATTCTTTTTGTAAACTCTTTGTATATTTTATATCTTGTATGTCCCATGCATATACCAATTGTTTTCTACCTAATTTTTTTTCTCTTCAGTTTTCTTTGGATTTTAGTCCCTAACTAAATAAAATGAATGAAATCCTCTTCTCTGTATAACACACCCAAGGCTCCCAAACCTTTGGGACCTTTGTGCAATCCTAAACAGCTGGGCACTTACCTATGGAGTTCTGAAGTAAAATAAATACAGAGACTTGAGGTTGGAAACTGAGGACTAAGGAGGACCAAGGAGAGATTAACTCAACTCAAGAACAAGCTCACTCAGACTAAGAGAAGGCACCTTATTTTGGGGAGACATCTCTCAGCTCAAGTACTGGGAAGTTGACTCCAGGGCATCAGATATTTATAGAGTAAGTTTGCATACCTTCAGACCCAGGGGAGGGGTAAGGTATGTTGAGGAAGGAGGACACAGACAATGGGTATATGGGTCAGATAGCTCACTAGCAAGGGATCCTAGGTTTTTCCCTTAGGACTTCCCCCTTGTTAGGTGAGGTCTCCTTTCTATTGTACATAGAATAGCAATTAAACTTGGGAATTCCCCCTTGTTAGCACTGCATGGTAATCCACAGGTGCAACAGGGGTTCCCCTTACAGTAATTCCTTTTTATATACATCATACTCTGTATTCTCTTTTATCTCCCATGCATATATCTGACATATTAGTGCTTTTTACTTTTCCCTTGGCCTTTTCTGTCTCTCTGCTAACTAATCAATAAGAAATGCAACTTTGTTCTGTTTATAACCACATTAACATCCTTTGGTCCTTCATATTCTTTGGAGCCTCTGTATATGAGAGACAGGCACAAACTTTATATGAGGTTTGCCTTCAAGACTGAGACAATTCAGAGATATTAGTTGAGTCCAATAATCCCCAGGCCAGCTATATGAAAGAGAATCTAAGGTTCAGTTGACACGAAGTGTTGGTTACCAACCAGGTTGTTCTGTAAGTGTTCACATATCTTTAGCATGGTTAGAGGAATGATGGTGATGAATGGGTGCACAGACCCTTGTATATATGAGAGGCTCTCTGACAACAGGGATCCTTAGACATTCCTCTTAGGATTACCCATTGCTAGGTATGACCCTGTTCTATTGTGTAGTTGCTGGACAGCTATTTACTTAGAATTCCTTACTACTAACTAGTGTGAGAACCTGTGGGTAGCCTGGGGTAGGAGTACACCTCTAGGCCAAGGTAGGCTAGTGGGACAGGTAGTATCTCCTCCATTGAACCTATCAGCAGGAAGGCCTCTAGTATTACCAAGGGTCACCCTTACAGCAGGAGTCTCCTCTGTATGAACATTGATTTCTAGATAATATGTTAGTTCCTGTATCCCCTCCAATATCTCACACATCTTATATTGTAGTGCCCATAATCCACCTCTGATTTGTATTGGAGATACCCTGAAGTCCCTCATGATCCTCTGAAGCCTCATCTCTCCTATATACTTGCACTAAACTCCTCTCACATCCACATCACCTCCTTCATCATCATCACCTCTGACACATGGATCTCAATGTCACCTCCTCCATCACTAATTACATCACACCCCCAAACTTTCTAGTATGTTCCATTGTTCTTTATAATGTTCTCTCCCCCTGTTGTAACTCATAGCCTGTTATGCTATCTCTTCTGTATTTGGACAACATTGTTCTTTTTAAATACAAGGCCCTCACATGTATATAAACCTCCATACCTTTGTAGCTAGTTCACTAGTTCAAATATGAATTCTAGTCTTCCTCTTGAAACCTCCAAACCTCTCCATAACCCTCCTCCAAAATTATGGACAAGATAACTTGGGAGGACAGAATACATAATTTGAAGCCAAGTCCCTTTGACTCTGTACCCTTGTGGCTACCTCAGTTAGACTCCAATAGTTTAGAGTCTCATGAAAACAACCTCAGATATACATCCCACACTTCAGACTTAACAATATGCTAATAAACTATTGTGCATAAATATTTATTTTAGGATATCTGTTAAGTCCAGGGTCATGAATGTCCCGTCTGAGGGGTTCTGGAGTGGTCCAAGCCATTGAGGTTGAACCAGGGTGTGGAGTCATGAGGGCTTGACTTCAACTTATGTGTTGCACCCTCTCATGTCATCTTGCCCTTGCATGGAGGTGTTATGGAGGGAGTTCACAGAGGGAATGAGGAGGAGACTAAATTGATATTCAAACTAGAGAACTAGCTATGAAAACATGGAGGTTTATACACATTCAGAGATGTGATATCAAAATGGAACAGGGTCATCTGAATGCAGGAAGGGAACTACATTAAGGTGTGGAAATACTAAAAAGAGAAAGTGCATCATGGAACATACTAGAAAATAATACAAGGGATGATAAAGGTGTGGCATGGGGGACCATGTGTCAGAGTGATGGTGTGTTAATGATGACAGAACAGAGTGACATGTGCATGGAGATCACATGAGGAGCTCAGAGGAGACATGTAGGGTGTGGAGTGCTCCAGAGGGATGAATATAGCTCAGATGTGACCTGGAGGTGGATGACTAAGGGTGTTAAGAAAGATATTTGCCATAGGGGATCTAGGATCTAACATTATCCTATAAGCTATGGAGGTTATTCATAAAGTCTATATACTATGATATATAAACCTATATTATATATATTATAAAAGTACTCTTTCCAATATATAATAATATAAGTTTTATAGAACAATACTAATACACCTACAATATTTTGTATGAATAGACTTATTAGTATGGGGTTGATGATTAATAGATAGTTAGGATATATAAAGAGAGTATGTAGTATATAGTATATATGTATTAATAATATTATATGTCTAATAGAATATAGTCCTAATTACATAGTAATACTAATATTTGATATATTAAAAGATGATAGAAATATGAAGATATGGGAGTGGAAATGGTGCAGCCACCACCTGAGAATGAAATTGCTAGACTAGTGTTATTAATATCTTATAAATTCTAATATAACTTCAATCATATTCTAAATATCTCATTTTCCTTACTTTATGAGTGGAAGGTGGAATGAAAATATATATATTTCCGAAAGATATGATTATTCTCCTATGGATATCCAAAATCTGAGTATTCTTGCTAACTTTTTTCAAAGAATATGAAATTTAAAAAAATATGATAATATTTATATAACAATAAAAATACAAACCACCTGAGAGCATTTGAGAAATGCAGATGTACTTTACACTACAGTAGCTACATTTCATGAAACCATATATATATTGAGTATACAGTACTTAATAATTATTTGCTGTTCAACATCCAAGACGGTCCAACATACTCCCAAACTTACCTACACCTTCCAAAAGTACTTCCGACAGGGAAATACTCATTAAATTTCCAAGACTTTGTTTTGAGAGACTTATTGTGGCACTACACTCTAAAAGATCAGTTCGACATTATCTTACGCGGCATTTTCTACGTGTTTAACAAGAGCAGGTGGTGTATTCTTCAAAATTTCGCGACAATTTCCACAGCAAAATTGCTCTGCCAAGCGCAACCTTACTATCGTGAAAGCAACTCGCTCTCCGTTTTCAATTGATCATCACAGAACCACCGCCTGTCTCACCATCGCATCCGGAATCGCAATCCTTCCAGAGTCAGATCTCTCACTGGGTGGTAGGGGAGAGCCTATCGCTTGTGTTGCCACTGCAGGAACTACTTCCGGCATCGCACTCGCAACACTGGCTGGAATATCAAGTGGCACGAAAGGCGATGGTGATGGCACAGAGACCGGCGCCGTGTAAGCTATCTTGGATCCAGGCCATTCGGAGATCCACTTGGTGAGGGTAGCAACTCCAGCATCTATGACCACTTTAATGGTAGGGTCCACTGAAGATCTGATGATCAAGTCGGAGCAATGGAACCCGTTTCCAACGAAAATGGGTTGTGAAGAAGTCGAGAGACGGGTGTGAAAGTCGCTGGAGACAGTCGCTTCACGCCATGGATCCTCTGTAAACGGTGCGGGTGATATATTACAAATCAGAAAAAAACGTCCCGATTGAACCGCGACAAAAACTCACGCTTTCCATTGGCAAAAAATAAACGATCCACATTGACGTGCCAACCCTTAAACTTGGCATTGGTCGCTGCTGCTTTGGGAGTAGGCGGTGTCGGGAACGCTTTGGGGAATAGCTGGCTACATTGGCGCTATGGATGGTTTTTGCGAATATGATAATATGATAAGACCGATCCGAGAAGAGAATGTTAAGCGAGAGCATATAATTAACAACGATTATTTTCACGAAATCGGATGATAACTTACCTCGTCATAAGATGGCTGGACAAGCCTTGTCACAAGGCTTGGCCAATTTTTTGGAGCACCTTCTTGGAGGTAACCCACTTCGTTACAGCTAAAAGATTTTTGGGTGATATGTACTACGATTTGACATATTACTTACACCACTACAGACGAAGAGTTATTTTAGGACATAAAATTCGAACTATATCAAAGAGGAACTTACTCCACATCCAAGATCGACTAGCATTGTCGATACTGGTGTCAGTCCAAAAAGCCTGTGATGTGTTGTATGTTCCAAGGCAGTCCCTATACATCACATCCCACACGACATTAGTAATTGGGTATGCTCTCAACTTCAGACTTGGGTGCATCATACTCTGCATTAGTGGTGCCACACACTGGAAAGGTAAAGAGACTCAGTGCATTTCTATAAACACCATTGAACCACCTCACACTGTGGCAAATAGACGTTTTTAAAATACGATCCCCACGCCATGAGAGAATGATCGAGACCCCATCCAGTGACAGGCGCACTCGTTCCGTTTATTACCTCAATCGCATCGCAGGACTGGAAGAAGGTCGCACCCGGTCCCACGTATGGCTGCAGGCTCTGCCAATCCCAAAGGATGTTCCGCACTTATATCATTTGTGTTGGATATGTAGTATCAATAGTAAGTCGGGCACGTACATGAGCCTGCTGCGTCATCGAGGTGCGATACATCTCCCAGGCCGAATAGATCCTTGATTGCTTGTACATCCTCAGGTGTACCGCTAGTGAATACCTTGTCGATGTGGGATATGACAACTTCAATGTCAGCAGAACAATTTTTGGGCATATTCTGGCGGATGGGTTCGAAGTACGCCCAGTAGTCACTGAGTAAATGTATTCATATTTGAGGACAGGTGTGGAGAACATATATACTTACATGATTGCCTCAACGACAGCAGACGATGCATATCCAGCCCAGAAGACCCCTGGTTGGCTGAGATATAGGGTGATGTTTGAAGGGCAAGTTTATAGTAAAGCCACAGCATACGCACTCAACCATAGTCCAACTTGTTAAAGCACCTGTTGAAAAGAATTCAGACATAAAATACGAGAGTGTACGATGGGGCTAATGAAGAAGATAAGGCGCCTCGACACGCTGAACAAAATCGTCACCAGAGATGAGTTACTCTAGCGGCAAAGCTCAAGTATCAGCTGGCTCAAAACAGGCGCACCCAGGCAACGACAGGAAATAAACTAAAACGATAAAAATAGTAAACCATCAAATACTCTATACTTACCACTATAGCTCCCACCGACTAATATCCAGGGTACCTCATTCGGTTTCAATTTATCCCCATTGGGCTGTGGTAGGTGCACATTTTGGGCGAAGTATGTGAGATCTTTTGCAGCCTATTAGAGGTACAGATGGTTGTTAGTAGACAATATTAGAACAAGGCTACGAGAAGGAAAGAAAAGGGTGGATGTTTTATTGAAATCGATGTAGTGTAAGGATCAATGAGAAATTTGACTTGGTTAATGAGAAGAACATCGTCACTCGTAAAGTGAAAATGTAAAGTTTTAGTGAAAAATACAGAGATTTTAATTCAATCAAAGCCGAATCTCATACTAAGGAGAACAAGTGCGGCTGTATAAAATATCTTTGAAAAGAATGTTGACCACCAGAAGGCTCTGGCAAGGTAGAAATATAGAACAACGGGGAAAAACTTAAAAACGGATAGCATGCCTACAAAAATAATGTAGGACAGCGCCGGAACACAGTACTCACCTGATCAATTGTGAGAAGTTGGAGACTAGCGTCATCGAGGTTATCTATTGGGTTAGACAGGCCAAAGAAGCGGTGTTCCAACACAATTGTTGAGCCGTTGTTGGATTCGGAAATGAGGCCGTTGATGGTACTAAAATAGGAACAACAGTTAGATGTAAGAAGATTCTAATCATCTAGGGAAGGGTCAAACATACGCATTGGTGAGATAGCCGAGGAACGGCGCTGCGTTAGCTTCACCAGGTGTAAAAATGACGATAGGTCCGCCTGAATGTTTATGAATGACTTTAATGTACATCAAATAAGGGGGAATTTACACACCTGGTTCATAAAACTGCCATCTGCATCCATTTTTTAAGATATATCTACTCAGGTAAGGAACTGTAACGCTCACGTGGTCCAATAGCGTTGTTTAAACGTTCCTCTTGACGGATTATCATGATCAATGAGCTGGTCGAAGAAATAGGTCGTGTTCAGTGGGGGTAGGATTGCACCTGACCTGTCTGTGAGTGGCGTGTTGGATACAGGCACGACTGGCAACGCTGGGGGAGGCGCAATGTTAGGATGTCTCCTTGCACTTGTGAGCGATACAAGTGCGATCACCCGCACCAGAGAGGTCAGTGCAAACATGACACTGAACTGCGTCAGAGGTCCCAATCAACAAGTCACCCGAATTATAAAAGGAATTGGGGCCACCACCACGGCAGCATATCTTCAAGATCTTCGGGAAGTTCATGGCCTATTTGGTGGAATTACTAAGGGAGGTCGATACGCCATATGGTCCCGTGACGTCTTGTGACATCCACGTCCCGTGGAATCACATTAAGCTTCCAGCAAATCGAAATTACCTCTGGCGACTGGCAGGAACGTCACGGACAGCGGAGGTGTCAGCCATATGGTCCTGTGACGTCTTGTGACATCCGCGTCCCGTGGAATCATGACATTAAGACTTCCAGCAAATAGAAATTACCTCTGGCGACTCGCAAGAAGATCACGGACAGCCAAGGTGGCACGATGGTGCCACGCAGGCCGTCACAACGACACAAAATACTAGCTATCAATTAGCCTAATCTTCAATACTATGAACTGAAGTCTTCCTCTCAACTCTGAAATTTTGAAACGAAATTAGTTGTTTCACAGATCATGTGAAATATCCACTCCAGAATTATTGAAAGAGTCTTTATCTTATCCTCTCAGCATTTCAGTGGTGGGCTTAGGAGCCAAACATGCCATATTAACCTGGGGGTAACGGAAGCCCTGTACCACATGGTGACTGTCCTTCTCATAGATGACGTCTTTCACCGAACCAATAAGTTCCTACAGGCATACATAGGGGTGTAATCTTCCTTCCTCTACTTCCGACAGGAATGCCAGCTGAAGAAATCAGGTACATAGCTTCCTATGGTGTACCAGTAAACTTCATTCTTGCGACGTCAAGAAGTCGTTGCTGGATAATAGTAACCTCATCAAGCATGAATTTATACCCACTCCAACAGTTCACGCAGAAATTTTTGTGAAAGAAAATCATGGTGGGATTTTTGGTGCTCAGTCTATAATAAAAATATTACTTGGCATGATTTTGACGGGCCTATCAGTTTCCTTTTCCAGGGAAAGGCGATATCATATTGGCCAACTACCAACAACTCTTACAATTAAATTCAAATGTCAAGTAATGCAGTTCTTTCTTAGCGGCCGCTTTTCCACTTTTTCCATCATGGGCGTGAAATCCCCAATATGTATATTCTGGAAACAAAAAATTTTAAATTATTTTGAGTACTTACTTCTCCAATTCCAGTTCAGGGAATTCAAAATGAAGAGAGGGTCTATCACCCGTAACAAAAAATTCTATGTTTCCTGGCCAATGCATTGAATATTCCGGTCGTTTGGTATAAATGAAGAAATCAGTCACATTTCCAACACCAGGTGAATTGAACATATTCCTATCAAAGGTAGTGAATTTTTCTGAGTGATGAATTAATAAATAATTGCGATGTATTTTGAGAGTTTCATAGAGTTAGAAAACTGAATACAACAATTCAAAATTGTTGGAACTTATGAGGAAAAGGACAAGTGTCCCCATAATGAGATATTTTCCTAAATTTTAAATCATTTATCAATCCATTTCTTTCAAACCTTCATCATGAATAATGTTGAGTGCATATTTGCAAAATGCACCTCATCTGAGCTTCAAGCATAATATATTGCTAATTTCTGGACAATACTTCAACAGAACAGTGCTAAATGTATTCAAGCTTTTTTTTCGAATTTTTTGTATTTTTATCCGACTCTGTCGGAATTTTTTCCTTTCTTTTTCTTGTATTTTTGTTCGCGCGACGCGTACTTTACTTCCGTTTTGGGGTAACGCGCGTGTACCAAAAATTCGGCGAAGATCGATAATTCGGTCGCTTGGTACTGACCAGCGCTAAAGTGCCGGCTCAGCAGAACACGCGAGTGAAACATTCACTCGCGCAGGCCTCTGCTCCTCAGTGCTTGACACTGTAATATTAGTGTAGAATCATGATATAATTCTTTTTATTTGAATTGAAGTTTATTATTTTAGACTTCCTTCTTTCCTGAACCTACTGAGCACTTAAGTTGTTCTATGTCCCCTTCAAATAAATGAAAATCAAAATATCTGTCAGCAACAACAAGAGCTTCAATACTTAGGAGCGGAAGAGGGAAATGAGCAATGATACTTGTCGGTGTATTGACCAGCTCAAGACTGAGCTTTAACTAATTACCTAAGAACTGTACATATAGTCTGGTGGAGTAGCGGAGTCCAATAACAAGTAATAGAAAGGGGAGGAGTGGAGAAATCATGACAATATCAAGCCACTCCTCCATTGTTAGAAATTGCTAGGACATATTCTACAATTCCAACCACATTTACTGTATTGGAAGTAACTGACATAACTCATGATCCTTTAGAGGTGACACTGATTCAGATAAATTTAGAGCTTATATAATCATAAACCGCAAATCACAGGGGTAAAACAATATGTTGTACTATTGTTCACAGCATTTTCAAATTTGACCTAATCTTTCAAATAATGGATTTTCAGCTCCTTCTGTAAATTCTGAAATATATATATATGATAATTTAAATTTCATATACAGAGAACGATGTTCTCCCTGATAATCATATTTTCTGCAATAATGTCATTGCTACAAGCCAACAAGTGGTCAAATTTCAAATATTTGAAATCTCAGGTTTACTATATAGTGAGAGCAAGGATTTCATGTATATCTTACACAGAGGCTCTCATGGCAGTTTAAATGATATCTCAAACATTTAGAATGGATCCAGAGATGTGGTGAGTGTGCATGAAGCAACAATCTGTTAGGATCTTGCCTCACAAGATCCCCACTTGGTTAGTAATCATGATTAAGTAATCCTTTCACCTATTTGAGTAATACCACTCAGCCCTTTGTTTACTCAGCCTAGAGTCTAGACCTCACTTCATTTATTTGGTTATTTTCTTTGCACATGGCACACCTTCCTATTTTAGTATTATCTGTTATCTCATGCAACAATCTTTGTAACACACCTCATCCAAACCTTATTCTTACTCATCCATGTTTCACATCACCTTTGTTTTAATTCCCATTCTGGAAAACCCTTGTTCTTTTGATTTGAAATTCTTCTGACTATTTGAAATACTAATCTAGTATATAACATGTATGTAAATTAGTAGATCTGTAGTCAGAAAATGGACTAAGATTACCCCAAGCCTTGTAAGGGAAACCTCTGAAGCACTCACCAAGGTTACTGAGGTCATGTGGCTGAGGCTAGCAAGGGGGAAATCCTAAGTATATTAAACTGTGTACATAGAAGTAGAACCTCACCTAGCAAGAGGGAAATCCTAAGAGGAAAACTTAGGGTCCCTTGCTAGTGAGCTATGCAACCTTACCTGCTGTCTGTTCTCTGCTTCCTCAGCATACCTTACCTCTCAGTTGGGCCCTAAGGTATGATGGCCCCACAATCCATATCTGGTGTTCTGGTACTCAGGCTGACATCTCAGTTGCTTGGTTTGGGATGTTGCTCAGTTGGACCAAGTGACTATTGCTGCTCTTATAGTCTGTATGCATAGCTCAGCTCAGTAACTGTCAGTATAAGCAAATTGGTTTGGTATCGGTTCAGGTCACAAAATGGGTGGTCCCCTGACAAGCCTCTTGTCAGACCTTGCTCTCAGAAATTAGGGATCTTATAGGATCTGAAGGGTGTACCACATAAGCTGAAGCCAAGCCCTACTTCAAACCTCACCCAAAGTCACAATCTCATGTGAACTTATACTCTCAGGGGACCACCTGTTTCAAATCCCAAACTGATCCCAAACCAATCTGCCTGTACTGATGATTACCAAACTGAACCATACATTCAAGTGTCAAGTAAAGGAATGATCTCTCAGTCCAAGTGCAAGGTACCCTGAACTGAGAGACCAAGGTATCAGATCAGATGCCATAACACCAGATACAGATTGTGGGGTTAGCATACCTTCAGGCCCAATTGAGGGGTAAGGTATGCTAAAGAAGCAGGAAGCAGGCAACAGATATATAGGTTGCATAACTCACTAGCAAGGGATCATAGGTTTTCCTCTTGGGATTTCCCCCTTGCTAGTAGTAGATACACTAGTACATTTTAAAACAACGTGAGGCCCCCTTCTCTGTATACACTAGGGTAATAAATCTTAGGATTTCCCCCTTGCTAGTGCTGCATGACTTTGGCAACTGACTTCAGCAAGCACTTCAGGGGTTGCCCTTACATATACAAGAACTCAGCTCAGCCTGTTCTTAACACAATCATCTGAGGTGGGGTTGCATGATAATTGAAACTCAGAATTCATGCACTGCTTGTTGATTGAATGTGGTGTGTCTATCAAATATAGGTATGGTAGACAGTTACCCCCAATACATATCTCATTAATTCTTACCATATATAACTGCATAGTACCTTATCCTCTTTCACTATTCCCCAAGCTAACATGCTTTCATAATATATACATTAACTTCTACAATTCTTAACAGGATGACAGATGCAGAGTTTCTTAAGTAGTGATGGAAGATAATTGTCAACAAAAAATGGTGTTATTTTTGTATGGAATGATATGGGATATATATACAAGATTGAAGGATGGGGTTTGTTTGTAAATATACTACATAAGGAAATTGAAAAGGTGGAATGACAATAATAGAATGACTCAGTGTGTGCATGTACATTATACATGATGATATACACAAGGGCCAGATATATAATATCATGTTAGAAAGGGCTGGATAGAACACAGTGATTTAGATAGTGTACTATTACTCTCTCATAGTATTCCTGTGTCAATACCTTTAATTTGATGGTAATGATGAAGCAGAAGCTTGGGATACACTCATATTGGAAGATGACAACAACAACAACAACAACAACAACAACAAGAGTGAATCTGATGAGGAGATGAACATAGAGTAATGTTGTATCACTTGTATCCATCCATAATATAAATGGTGATGATCCTCACTGATTTTTTATTTTTGCACCAAGCAATGGCCAAGCCAAAGAATATTAAGCCAAGCCGGGAGTCTCGGCTTGAAAGCCAAAGTCGTTGCGGCCATCGCTGGTCCACTAACTAGGGCATCTATCGTAGCAAATCAGCAAATCGACGATCATGTCACATCTGGTCCATGTTCTTTCCCATTTTTGTGTCTGCAGCCGCGAGTATATATATATAATGATGGCTCACCAGGCAAGTGGATGTGGAAATGAAAGGCAGGGGGCGGAAGGAGATTTGAGAGTGGAAGATCATTTCCTGACAGTAAAATGAAATAAAAATAAAGTGCAATACCATAATAAAAGAAAAAAAATGGAAAAGGGAATAATAATATCACTTACGACATGACTAGCCGGTATTCATAGTATTCATGAGAATCGCATGGAGGACGTTCGGTGTCATGCGGCGCGCGAGACTGGATATTCTTCCTGGACCATGTATACATGAAAGGAGGGATGACAGTCATGAAACAGAACCAGAAACAAATAATCAAAGAAATAGATACATTTGATATAAAGGCGAAAGTAAAACAAGTAAGGAAGTGAAGCATGAAATAATTCCAATAACAAACATGACCTCATCTGTGCCATTAATTTCAAAAATGAGGGGGAAGATACAGTATACCATAAAAATTGACCAAACAAGTTAAAGAGACAAATACCTAAGTATTCTTCTAAGCAACATAAATGAGGATTATTTTGTTCTGTTCTAATCCATTGAGAACAAGATAATACAATGAGTATCTAGCAAGGTAAAGAAAATATAAACATTAGCCTGTAGGCTGGGTTTGGCCAGCAAATTGAACAGGAACCCAGGGTATTCCCAGCTATAATATCAAGTGTAGAGTGGAATAGTACTTCTAAGGTGTGGGGGAATAATGCTAAA
>QFEC01003673.1:0-31772 GCA_003316585.1 Gomphus bonarii | reverse complement strand
ACAGTTCATCATCGATAATCTCTTCAATTTGAGCAGATCGTGAGGGGGAACTGAGAGAATGAAGCGAGTGGGGCAAAGTGTTATGACCGAAGTGGAGAGGTGGGGTAGAGGACATTCCTCACGCTCTGTGCTGTAAGACCATAGGGGTGAGCCAACTGTGTTCAGCTCTTGCTATAGCTCTAGTACATGGAGGCATGACTGTGAGAGTAGTATAACAATGGATAGATGATTGGTTCAGAAAATACTGTTAAGTGCGTGCACAACACACCCTTGGTTCAGGTGGTTCAGCTTGGTCCAATGAGCCGAAGACTGATGTGGTGTTGGCTTCAACGTTCATGCATTGTGCCTATCTATCTGCCAAGCCACTATATTTCGGACTGGGCAAGGTTGGTGCTGAGGTTGTCAGAACTGAGCAATGGATGAAGGGACTTAAGAACTAGAGGACATATGTCTAACTAAGTCAATTATCTGAACGGAGAATATATACAGATAATGGGTAGCTTATATAGGAAAAGAGGAATATTTAAGATATGCAACAGGGTTGCATTAGACATGGAAACTAGAATGAAGATATGTGGAGCGAAAGTACTAGAAGGAATGAAGGTGGGCATACATGCCCATACATGAACCAAGGTAAGAGAAGCAAAGTGGGTGAAGGAAAAGAAGAAATGGAGTGAAGGAGAATGTAACTGAGCTGAGCCGAACGTGATTCTAAGACTTGTAAGTCAAGGACTTGTTGTTTAGTATGGAAGGACCTCGGTCGTTGTGACCGAGTGAGCCAAGGCTTGGTAGATCATACTTTGACAGTCAGATAGAAATATGTACATAGAATGACCATAGATAACTAACAAATAGACCATGAGTAAAAATGGAAAATAAAACTGAATTGGATCAAGGGGACCATGGTCCCAGCTTAGCAGGGTAGGCAGAATGAAATTTGGCAATGATCTCAGAAGCATGACTGAGTCCAGTCGCAAGTATCCAGGATGTTTCTTCATCAGTGCCTTCATAACCAGCCCAATGGACCAGGTAAAGGAGGCTACAGGGTCTCCGGTATCAGTCTACCTTTGAATCAAGGTTTTTGGCTATCTTGTACTTGATCTCACTGTCTATCTCAACAGGCAGAGGAGGTTCCTGAACTCAGTTTGGTATAATTTTAGCAGTTGCAGGTTCGAGCATTGAGACATGGAAGACTGGAGGGACTGCCCACATATTGTCAGGCAACCGAAGAGTGTAGGAATGACTACCAGCTTTGGCTATGACTTCAAAGGGACCAAGTTATTTTTTGGCAAGCTTCTTTGTTGGCTGAGTAGTGTGGAAGAATTGAGCTTTGACAAAAGTGAAGGATCCAATTGCAAACTCAGGAGCAGGGAGTCACTGGGCATCAGCTGATATCTGATACTGAGATTGAGTGTGACTGTTTTGCTCTTTCAGGGCCTCATGAAGTTGGCCTAGGTTAACAGTAAACTTGTGGGCTTGGGAGGAAGTGAGGTCTCATTTGGGGTGAACTGTGAGGTTTGGGTGATGTCCCTTATTAGCAAAGAAGGGAGAGATGCCAGTAGTAGCATTCAGGGCATTATTATAAGCAAATTCAGCTAATGTTAACAGTTCAGACTGTCAAAGTATGATCTACCAAGCCTCGGTTCAGTCAGTCATACCGACCAAAGTCCAGTGTACCATATTACAAGCTACAGACTTCCAAGTCTTACAAATACTATTCGGTTCAGCTCAGCTCAGTTCAGTACCTCACACTTTGATCATATTCTCGTTTACCTGCTCACTTCACTTTGGTAACCTTCAGTACATGTACAGGCATGTATGCCCGCTTTTTCATATATTACTATTCTTACATCCATACTTTACATTCTCATTTCCATGCCTTGTGCAATGTTGTTGCATACCTTATGGCAACTCATTCTCTATATAAGTAATTAGTCCTCATGTATATATTCTCCATTCAGATTATTGACTAAGTTAGACATATGCTACCAGTACTTAAGTTAGTAGTCCAACTGTTCAGTACTGAGCATCTCAGAACCCTACCAAACATCTGTCCAAAATCTAGTGGCACGGGCAGGAGGATTGGTACAATGCAAGTATGTTGAAGCTGATGCCACATCTGACCTCAGCTAATTGGACCGAGCCAAACCACCTGAACCAAGAGTGTGTGTGCACACACTTAACACAGACCAGTTGTCCTGCTGATATTTGCAGTAGACTCATGGATATTGTTCTAGGGTTTGATTTACACATTTGGTCTGACCATCAGCTTTGGGATGATAACCCAAGGTAAAGTGTAAGCTCATGTCAAGAGCTTTATCAAGCAACCTGAAGAAGTGAGAAATGAATTTGCTTCCTTGGTCAGATGTTACATGACTCAGTACACCATGTTTAGAAAAGACATGAAGCACAAACAGTTCTGCTAGTTTGGCCAAAGTAATCATGTCAACTGTAGGAATGAAAATACTTTGTTTAGTGAGTCTGCAGACTATTACCAGAATAGAAGTGAATCCCAAGGATGGAGAGAGTTGTTCAATGAAATCCATTGAAATAGAGTTCCAGGGTCTCTCAGGGATTAGTAGTTGCTTCAGGAAGCCATAAGGTTTGTGTCACTGTGATTTGGAATGCATACATGTGGTACAAGACTTGCAGAAATCAATGACCAAAGTTCAAAGGCCTGGCCAATTGTATTCTTGGCAAATGAGAGCCAACATCTTATTTTGACCTAAATGACCTGAGAGTACATGATCATGTTTATACTGAAGTACTCATAATCTGAGGTTGTTAGTTTTGGGTACATAGATTTGGTTTTCCAGCCAAAGAAATTCATCTTCTGTTTGTGTCCACCTTGGGTTTGGTTTCAGGTCCAGGCTGAGATATTGCAATGCTATGGGATCTGTGGGGAGTGCAGATAGGATGTCAGAATGAAGTGTCTCAGAGTCCATGATAATGCTCGCACAAAGAGCTGGAATGATGAGTTGAGTCATGCAAAGTGATTCTATGAGTTGTGAGGATGTGAAGATCAGCAGAAGGTTCTGCATGTTGATAGTTCTGTTGTCGCTACCTCCCTCTTTTAGGTAGATGTCCCATCATCTAGTTAAAGCATCAGGCTTAGTGCCAAGTTTCCTGGGACAGAAATGAATTGTGAGGTTGAATTGAGATAGGTATTCAGACCAATGAGCCTGCCAGTGGGTCAACACTTTAGTGGTAGAAAAATACTCAAGGTTTTTGTGGTTGGTAATGAGGTCTACTGGTTCGGCCAAGCCTTCCAGATAGTGTCACCAACATTTGAAAGCCCCAAAGATTGCTAACAACTCTTTATCATGCACATTGTAATTGAGCTCTGGACCTGAAAAAGTTCAGGAGTGAAAGGCTAGTGGATGAATTTCACCTTCAGAGTTTATGGTGGAAAGAATAGCTGCTAGAGCATAATTGGAAGTGTCAGTCTCCACAACCAAAGGTCAGTCAGGTTCCCAATGCATGAGAATGGGTGCCAAGGTAAAGGCAGCCTTGAGGAAGTCAAAAGACTTTTGACAGTCTTCAGTCCATGCCTAGGGTGTGCCCTTATAAGTTAGGCAAGTGAGGGGTACAGTGATGTCTGAGTAATTGAAAATAAAATGATGATAAAATTTTGCAAAGCTGAGGAAGGACTGAACATCTTTGACCTTTCTTGGTTCAGGCCAGTTGTGAATGGTTTTGACTTTATCTTCAGCCATAATGAGTCCATCAGTTTGGAGGATGTAACCAAGGAATTCAACTAAATCCTTGTGCCATTTGCATTTGCTAGCTTTAACATATAGGCTGTGTTTCCTAAGTTGTCATAAAAGTTCCTGGACATGTTCTTTGTACTGTTTGATAGTGTCAGAATAGACCAATATATCATCAATATATGTGACTGTGCAATGATCTAATAGGTCACCTAGGATGTCATTAATGAACCTTTGAAAAGCCACAGGGGCATTGGTTAAGCCAAAAGGCATAACCAACCATTCATATGACCTGTAGCAAGTCTTGAATGCCATTTTCCACTCATCACCTTTGGCAATTCGGATTAGATGGAACACATACCAAAGATTGATTTTTGAATAGATTTGAGCTTTGCGAGGAGCATCCAAAAGATCCAAGATGAGCAGGAGCAGGTAGTGATCTTTCTTGGTTACTTTGTTGAGTGCCCAAAAGTCAATACATAGCCGAAGTGAGCTGTCTTTTTTACAGACAAACAGGATCGGTGCACCATATGAAGATGTAGAAGACCAGATAAAACCCATATTCAGATGTTCATCTAAAAATGTGCAGAGAGCTTCTAGTTCTGAAGTTGACAGGGAGTACAGAGGTGGATGAGACATCTTAGCACCATCTTCCAGGATGACCTTGAGATCGTAAGGTCAATGTGGTCCTAGAGTCTCAGCTTTTGCTTTGCTAAAGACATCTGCAAAGTCATGGTATTCTTCTGGGACATTTTCTAGGTCAACCAAAATGGATGGAGTGGAGGAGACCTTAGCTAACCAAGCTGAAGTAGTGTCAATGCTTGAGAGGTTGAGCTGAAAAACTTGCAAACCTTCTAGCTTGCAAGCATGCACAAATGCAGCTGTATTAACTAGGGCTATACGTGGAGCTTCCAGCTTTCAGGTAGATCCAGACTTGGGTGACAGCAAGGCAGCAGGAGCCAGCTCAGCCAAGGCCTTTGGGAAGTCTATAGACTCTATAGAGGTGGTTCAAAATGTAATACTGTCCAATACCCAGTCAATTAACAGATTGTATTGGGTGAGCCAGTTGTGTCCAAGAACTACTGAAATGAATGTATCTAATGACATGACATAAAATTCTACAGAATATGTGTCCTGAGGGGAAATGGATAGGTATTTCTACTAGTTTGGTAATGACTGAGTTTGTACCACCATCAAATAATTTCAGAGGGATAGGAGGGATAGAACATGTGGGTATACTATGATTTCAGATGAAGGTAGATTCTATAAAACTATGAGTGGAACCTGAATCAATCAAGCATTTAAATGGGGTATCAGAAGAACTGGGGACAGAATCAGAAGACAAGTAAACTATTAAAGAGTTTGGATTAAATAAAGCAGAAGCATTAAGATTAACCTCACTACTAGCACCAGCCAAGTTAACATAACTCTTGGGGTGCTCAGAGGCCAAAGAGTTCTGGACTTTTTTTTTTGGCTCAGTTTCCTTAGCTGAACTTTCAGCTTTGGTATCTGAGGCAGTAGCCGCTTTAGGGGTCGAAGGGATCATCATCGCTCATGCCTTAGTAGAATTTGGGTAGTCTGTGACTTTGTGACTGTCAGCACCACCCAGGAGACAAAGAATATTGTCGATGCATCACTGGCATTCCTTGGGAAGGAGCTTGCCATCCTTACTGAGCTTGTTTGCATACTCAGGTAGGTTTGGCTGGGACATAGTGTTGTCCTTGCCCTTGCCCTGAGGTTTTTTGGGGCTGTCAGACTTATCTGTGTTAGCCTTGGGCTTATCTGACTTTCCTTCTTTTTTTTTCAGCTCAGTAGGACTCAGGCCTGCTCTGTCTTTCTCTCCCAGTATCTTACATTGATCTGCTGAATGATGTTTTGGAGCTGGTTGAGAGTCTGAGGCTTGTTGAAATTAACCAAGCCATCCTTGATTCACTTCAGTAGAGCCATATAGGCTTTCCAAAGCAGGGTGTTGTCATTGTAGTCAACGAACACAGCAAGTCTATAGAATTCCACAAAGAACTGAGTGGCCTTGTGGTTTTCATGCATGGTTAGTTTTTCAAGAGCAACCTTGGCCTTGGCTTATTCACCCCAGGAACCAAAGTTGATTTGTAACTCATCGAGAAAGCCATCCAAGTTGGTGGTCCATCTTGGCTTGGTTCAGGGATTGCCTGTGAGATATGGCTCAAAGCATTCCAGTACAGTCCCTTTGAGGTAGGAGATCATGTAATTGACCCTCTGCCTATCATCAGTAAAGGAGTTGGGTCACATCTGGAAATTCATGTTGCACATAAAAATGAAGCTTTTGAGCTTCTTTGGATTAGCCCCATCAAAAGGGTTGGGTTCCCAAATTCAGGTGGTCTGACCATCTTGGCATTGCTGCTGGGTGTTAAGTGCATGCACATACACTCTCAGTTTGGGTGGTTCAGCTCAGTCCAATGAGCTGAGGTTTGGATGTGGCATCAGCTTCAACGTTCTTGCATTGCACCAATCCTCCTGCCCATGCCACTAGATTTTGGATGGATGCTTGGTAGGGTTCCGAGATGCTCGGTACTGAACAATTGGACTACTAACTTAAGTACTGGTAGTGTATGTCTAACTTAGTCAATAATCTGAACGGAGAATACATACATGAGGACTAATTACTTATATAGAAATTGGGGTGCCATAAGATATGCAACAACATTGCACAAGGCATGGAAATGAGAATGCAAAGTATGGATGTAAGAATAGTAATATATGAAAAGCAGGCATACATGCCCATACATGTACCAAAGCAAAGTGAGTGAGTAATTAAGAATATAATCGAAGTGTGAGGTGCCAAGCCAAGCCAAGCCGAACCAAATAGTACTTGTAAGACTTGGAAGTCTGTAACTTGTAATATGGTATGCCAGACTTCGGTTGGTATGACCAAGTGAACTGAGGCTCGGTAGATCATACTTTGACACTGGGTAGTCCTACCAAGCTCCAAGATTGCATCAAGGAGATCCTGATTGTTTGTGGGTTGAGTGGTGGCTCTGGGAGGAGAAGCAGAACTGGGAGGAGAAGCAGCCCTTGGAGGAGGAGTGAATTGTGGAATGGGAGGATCATTGGGTTCAGGGACCTCAGTTGGCCTAGCCAAATCACATTTGCTCCTGTCCAGGTTGTTATCATATTCATTATCGCCTTGTTGCTCATATAGTTCATCATCGATAACCTCTTCAATCTGAGAGAGTGAAGCAAGTGGGCAAAGCGTTATGACCAAAGTGGAGAGGCAGGGTAGAGGACATGCCACATGCTCTGCACTGTAAGACCATAGGGGTGAGCTGACTGTGTTCAGTTCATGCAATGGCTCTAGTATGAGGAGGCATATTGTTTGAGTAGTAGTAAAAGACAGGAAGATGATTGATTCAGATTATACTGTTAAGTGCATGCACACATGCCCTTGGTTTGGGTGGTTCAGCTTGGTCCAATGAGCTAAAGCAGATGTGGTGTCAGCTTCGACATACTTGCATTGCACCTATCTACCTGCCCATGCCACTAGATTTCAGATGAATGCTTGGTAGGTTTCTGAGATGCTTGGTACCAAATGGTTGGACTACTAACTTAAAGACTGATAGTGTATGTCTAACTTAGTTGATAATCTGAACAGAGAATACATACATGAAACTAATTACTTATATAGAAAATGAGTTACCATAAGGTATGCAACAATGTTGCTCAAGGCATGGAAACGAGAATGTAAGATATGGATGCAAGAATAGTAAAACATGAAGAGTGGGCATACATGCCTGTACATGTACCAAAGGTAACCAAAGCAAAGTGAATGAAATAACAAGAAGTGTGATGTACCAAACTGAACTGAATGTACTTGTAAGACTTGTGGGTCTGTAATTGTAGTATGGTATGTGGGGACTTTGGTCAGTATGACCAAGTGAACTGAGGCTCAGTAGATTGCACTTTGACAGATTAATATGGAACAGGGTCATCTGAATGTGGAAGAGTATTTACATTAGGATGCAGGGGTGCTAAATGAGAAAGGTGGTCATGTAAAACTATAGAGCATACTAGAAAATGACACAGGGGATGATGGAAGAGATGACATAGAGGTCTGTGTGTGATGTGGAGGTCCATGTGTCAGAGAGATGATGTGGTAAGGATGACAGGGATGGAGTATGTGCAAAGATCATGTGAAGAGCATGGAGCGTATCCAAGGGTGCAAAGTGTGATGGGGGTGAGTGCAACTCAGATATGACATGGAGGTGGATGACTAAGGGCACTAATGTAGAGATTTGTCAGAGGTGATCTGGGATCTAACATCCTGACAAACTCTCCCCAGCTAATATCTGCTATATAGTCAAGCTTATTACCTCTGGGAAGGTAGAAACAGTGATAAAAGTGTCCAAAGCACTCCAAACTATCACCAACTAACCTGTCACTTCACAGACAGTGTCCAGATACCTCAGGAGTCCCACACCATCACAGATCTACCTCCAAACTTTACTGTACCCTCTACTAGTCTATTACTCAGCCTCTCCCCTACCCTTTTCAAGCCAATTTCCTGCCATATGACCTGAGGCAATTTATTTTAGTCTCATCTGACCATACCACCCTCTTCCAGTCCTCCAGAGTTCAATCTTTATGCCTGGTTGCAAAGTCCATTCTCTCCTATGCTTCTGTAACAAATGGGGCTTTTTCTTCTTCATCACTGCTTTCATCCCAGTTCTCCTGAGGTGTCTGGACACTGTCTGTGAAGTGACAGGTTAGTTGGTGATAGTTTGGAGTGCTTTGGACACTTTTACCAGTGTTTCTGCCTTCCTAGAGGTAATAAGCTTGACTGTATGGCAGATATTAGCTGGGGAGGGTTTGACAAGACAATCACCAGAAAACTTGGGGAGGTCAGGGAAATGTTTAGAACAAATTTTTGAGATGGTACCAATGCTGACACTAGTAGAAGATGATATCTGACAAGTAGTTTGGCCAGAATTAAATCTAGAAATGACTATGTTAAGTTTATCAACAGAGAGAGATCTCATGGAATAATGTGGTTGAAGTTCTGGAGTTGTTAATGCTTGTTTATACCATTTGAACTTTTTATGTGTCACATGAGCCAATACCTCATTAAAAGCCTCCAATGTTGGCTTTTTTCACTCATTAACTGATAGCAACAAAACTGTTCAAATGAGACCTGGAATATGAAATATTCATATCTCAGGAGGTTCTACATATATTTGCTAGATTCTTGGTCTACAGGATAGCTAGGATCATAGAGCATTTGTCATAATATTTTCATGATTTTAAAAATTAAATTGAACTTCCTATCAGATACACAATCCAAAACTTCCAAACATGTGAACAGTTTTGTTACTTACTGTAATAGTCAGTGCCTTACCTCAGTCAAGTTGATAGAAATATGAGGGATAATGAATTGTTTACATCATATACTGTAGAGGAATGGAATGAAACAAATGTGAATAGAGCACAAGGCAAGGTATGATATGTCATGTGGATATGTCAGGGTTGAAAACAATATAATGAATACACCAGTGACCAGACCACCTGCTGAACATTGAAAACCTGCGACATTTAAACTTACAATGAAGACACAACTTTCATTATTTTGAAATTTCTTCACTGGAGGATGTTGAGCAGATCAATCTCATGTGTACAGTGCGAGAGCTGTCATAGCCAAGCTTGACCAAAAAGAAAGAAAGAAAGCAAATAATTATAGGACACATATTAGATAACCAGAACGTAACATCCTAACTTAACATTTCAGGGCAATAGATAGGAGTCTAACTCACTCACACTCACTAAATGTGTTTCAATACGATAATGCATTTCGATATGACACTGGTGACTACGTTTGGGGCTTGAAGCTCACAACTCTGGTGAAGTCTGTAGTCAAATCGACAAATCGACATCATTTGGCAAATCGCCTGCACGTAACTTCTATTTCATCGACAGGAATCCCCGTATAGCGCCACCAACATTCCGAACATCCAGTCTATATACAATCAAGGATCGCATTAGTGTGTGAACTACTAGATCCATGCCAGCGCAACTCACAGAAATGTATCGTGTCCCCACACTCCCCCCAACTCGTAATATACCACTTTGTCATTGCCTGCCATTTTCAGCGCATCGGCGCATTCACGCTGTTGCTCGACTGGGAATAGAATATCAGATTGCACGCCTAGAATCAGTATGGGCGTATCAGCAAGAGGGGCAAGACCCTTCGCTAGAGAGGGTAGATGCAGCGCGGGTGTTGGTGTGTTTGCCCTAGAACGTGGAATAGATGTGGTATTAGAGGAAGATAATTGAAGGTTTTCGAGAGCTTCGGATGTTAGGTCAAAGAGGTCCATAGCCTTGGATATGTAAATGAGGGAATTAGCGTCATATTTTAAGCAAAACTGCTCCCCCTTAATACGAGTGCAAATGAGTTGGAGACGATATTTACGGAAAGTCCAAAGCGTCACCTGGTGGTCCAGATAAGTTTCAATTAAGAAGTCAGGACACAATGCGGGAAGTCGGGGTTTTGACGGGTCAAGTGGGTTCGCTTGAGTATCATCCGGAATAGGACGTAATTGGCGACCAAACCGTAAATCCCACTCAGGTCCTGACCTGTATGTAATCGTTGCAATTTCTGTAGAGATATCAAGTCAGCTTGAGGTGCAAACATAGAAAACGAATTATGTACGTCGAGCGAGCTTCATCCCAGCATGCGGTGGTAAGCCATCATAGTAAAATCCGTTATTCCAGTTTGGATCTGCCATGAGGACTGCAGCGATGTGTGAGCATGAAGGTAAGAGAAGCGAACAATTGAAAACATACCACTCCGCTGGGCAAAGCGCATAGCAATACTACTGGGGCTACTGCGGGCCGTCCCGCTAATACTGACTATTTTTCCTACTCGGTCATTATGCAGCAGCCCTGCAGCCAAGCTCTGCATGGCCCCCATTGAGGATCCTACGGTTGCATATAGCCGGTCAATGCCCAGATGGTCAAGTAGTCGGAATTGTCCATTAATCATGTCAAAAATTGACACAACAGGAAAGCGAGTCGCGTAAGGTTTTCCTGTGGCCGTATCAATAGAGGAGGGGCCAGTGGAACCATAGCAACCTCCAAGGACGTTGGAACATATAACGAAGAATTGATCGGTGTCAAGCGCCTTGCCGGGTCCGATGAATTTCTGCCACCATCCCTGAGTAGGATTAGATGGTGTGGCTGCGGCATGCGATGAAGCAGAGAGACCAGTGAGTAAGAGGATCGCATTATCCTTTGTGGGTGAGAGTTTCCCCCAAGTCTCGTAGGCAAGCTGGAAAGAAGGTAGAGGTGGTGAGTAGGTGAGTTGCAGTGGGGCATTACTGTGATACAGCTGGTAAGACGTCGGACTAGGACGTCCATAGGCAGGTTCTGGCCCACTTGAGGACGGAGACGGGTGAGATGTGGACTCGATAGAGGACGAATGGAGCTTCTGCTCCGTTACCGCATTAAAGGTGGGAGCCGGGGTGTTTTGAACCGGATTTAGAGTAGCAGCAGCTATTCTGGCAGCACGAGCAGCATGGGCCTCAACGCAGGGGAAAGAAATCGCCCTCACTTGCTGAGAAGCCGCTGAAATTGCTCTAACAGTTGTTCCAACGGCCTTTCTCGTGATAGTCGACATAAGACGTCGCAGAGGGGCCTCATCATTGTTGTCAGCACCAAGCACGCCATCATCGGCAGTCGTCGGCGTAAGCTATCCGGAAATACACCAGCGTCTGACACTCGCCACAGACATCCGTCGCGCGTTGGACAATAATGGCTCTCGCCCGCGGTCAAAACGTACGTGAGTATGTATCGTGCGAAGACTATCTCTCACCTTTTCCACACAGTCTAAGCTTCCACCGGGCGCGAACCGAATACTATTTGTGAAGAACCTCAACTACCAAATCACGGGTGAAGATCTGTACGATTTATTCGGTCGTTACGGGGGCATTCGCCAAATTCGTTTGGGGAATGAACCAAAGACTAAGGGAACCGCATTCGTTGTATTTGATGATGTGATGGATGTCAGTTTCCGTCTGGTTTTAGCTCCATGCAAGCTCACTTGTCGGCAGGCAAAAAATGCGTTGGAGCACTTGAACGGTTTCCATCTGCAAGAACGGTATATTGTTGGTGAGTGAATAATGTATTCCCAGGACTTTAATTATCGAACACTGTCCTCCAGTGCTATATCACATGCCTGCCCGACAAGATGCAGCAGCAGCCAAGGCTGACCTAGCCAGACGAGAAGAAGAGCTTGTCAAAATGAAAAGCAAGCATAATATAGATGATGACGACTAATAACTCAGTTTCTCCATACTCCGTAGTTTGAACTCTATGACTATATGATATATAACCCACTATGTAGACATAGCACAAACGGCCACTTGTATTTATAAAGCACGGCCCTTCCCGCCGCACAAACATTGATACATTATAGCTAATGAGAACAGCTAAGAGTAACGGAAACCATGGACAACGGAATGTAAACTCAAATCAACTCTGCTGCATTAACAGGCATTTCGTCCTGTAAGCAACATGTTAGTAATACTGCCCAATAGTACAGGAAGGCAAGCGTACGATTTGGGTGCTATAGAATTGTTCTTCGAACCCAATGTGAGAATGCGTCAATGCCTGGAAGCTCAAAAGGACATACCAATATCACGGAGAATACGGACATCCTCCACAGTCACAAACTAAAATAATATTTAAATTAGAAACAGTATAAATTGTGCATGAAACTTCGCACATTGATTGCCACGCCCTTCCGGCCGAACCTGCCAGACCGTCCTATGCGGTGAATATAGTTTTCACGATTTCTATCGTCAAAACAGTTAGTCTAAGAAAGATTTAAAAGCTGGAAAAAAACACACGATGGTAAATCATAGTTAATGACAAGTGAAACTTGCTGTACGTCAATACCGCGAGCCCAGACATCTGTTGTGATGAGAACACGGCTACACAATGTCATGAGTGTAAGTGTAAACAGAATAATGACAAGTGAATGGAACGCACGAAGTACCACCTCGAAACTCTCCCATAATGGCATCTCTCTCCTTCTGTGCCATCTCACCATGCATCGAAGACACAGTAAAGTTGGCAGTACGCATTTTCTCGGTCAGCCACTCTACCTAAAGTTATTATTGATGAATTAGTACAATTGATTGAACCAAGGGCATCTACATACCTTTCTGCGGGTATTACAGAAAATGACCGCCTGAGTTATGGTAAGAGTATCGTATAGATCACATAGAGTGTCAAACTTCCAGTCTTCTTTCTCTACCGCAACAAAAAATTGCTTGATCCCCTCTAATGTCAACTCGTCACGCTTGACGAGGATACGAACAGGGTCGGTCATGAACTTAGTCGTCATCTCCAATACATCATATGGGAGAGTTGCACTAAGCAGCACGACCTGAGTGGCAGGTGGCAGGTAGCGGTATACATCATAAATCTGGTCTTTGAAACCCTTATTAAGAAGTTCGTCTGCTTCATCAAGTACAAGCATCTTGATGTTTCGCGTGCGAAGGTTCCGACGACGAATCATATCGAATACACGCCCAGGTGTGCCTGAGACTATATGTTGGCCATAGTCAAGCTTGCGAATGTCCTCCCCTACGGATGTTCCACCGATGCACGCGTGGCACTGCACATTCATGTAGTCTCCGAGAGCTAGAACCACTTGCTGGATTTGTGTGGCGAGCTCACGAGTCGGAGAAAGCACAAGGGCTTGCGTGTCGCGAAGGGTAACGTCAATGGATTGGAGAATACTGATCGAGAAAGTGGCAGTTTTTCCTGTTCCCGACTGCGCCTGAGCGATGACATCACGACCTTGAGTGATAGGAACAATGGCTCGCTGCTGGATAGCAGAAGGTTTTTCAAAACCTGCAGGGGCGTGAGGAACAATGGCGTTGTCAGTGGAATTTTGCTTACTGTATGCGTAAATTCCACGCAAAAGATCGTCCTTGAGACCAAGGTCGTCAAACGTTGATACAACCTCAACAAAGACCAATCAGCAACGGAACGACTATAGTGACATGTGGCATACCTGGACGGCCTCACTGGATTCGAACACTAGTTTCTCATCTCCAGGATTTATGCCAGACATCACAGAAACAAGGTGTATGTCGGAGTTACAAATGACAAGGCCTTTTTCTTACGATGGACACTGTGATTGATTTACAGCGGCAGACACACGAGGAAATTGAACGCTTCGAACGCGCACTAGCTAATGTCCTTTCAAGGCCTCAACCAAATCACCAGGTCCGCCTCGCTAATGAACATAAGGCGGCACAGATCCTGGAACGTATATCCTCAAGAGCAGTAGCCCTTGCAGCTCTTTACGACGATGAGCAAGCTCGCAATTCTGAAATAGCTCTTCTTTCTACACCTCAGAGTAATGGTAATGGGGGCCAAGATGAGTTGGCAGAGTTTTATTCTCGGTTGCTCAAGATAAAGGAACATCACCACAAGTACCCTGATTCCGTCGTAGGAGGCTTCGAGCTCGAACTGTCAGCCCTAGTTGATGATCCCCTTGCAGACGGTGATGATGAATTTGAAGAGGAGGACCGTGCGTTCATTGCTTGTATTCAACAATGCTACGTTAACTGAATCTGTCCTTGTAGCAATTTCGTTGCTTTTTTCTGGAGAAGAGGCCTATGGTCGATATCTTGATTTATATGCTAATCATTCCATGTATAACAATCTCCGACATCTACCTAAGCGGCTCTCGTACCTCCAATATCTTGATTTTCTTCTCTCCGCGCAGAACGGTCCTGTGCACCAGGACCTTCCACAAGAGACTCGAATGACCAAGGAATACGAAGCGTGCGTCGAACCATTCGCTCTCGATGGATTCAATGGTATGATTATAACATTCCAAACAGCTACCTTACAGTACTCCATTCCTACTTGCTCTCATTCACAAAGCGTACTCAGCCCCTGGCCGATGTCACTCGTATACACGAAAATGCTGAAGCAGAGTTTGATAATCTTTGGGAACAGGGCAAAGTGGACAATTGGGATCCAATGAAACGTGAAAAGGATGAAGATACTGATGGTGTCTGGTGCTCAGCGTGCCAGAAGCAATACTCTAAGCAGACAGTTTACGATGCCCACCTGAAATCGAAAAAACACATTAAGGCTATAGAACGTCAAGCCACTGTTGGCACCGCTGCTTCACCAGCCGAAACAAATGGAACAACTGCGGCACCCACTGACAAGATTAACGGTCATGCCAACCCCACACACTCAAAATATCGCATAGCGGCCAAACTCACCCATCTGATCACCACCCTTTTGTGTCCACTTTCTACTACCCTTACCGACACAAAGTCCAATGTTGAGCGACGTTTTTCACTAACCGCACGCGAACGAGAACTCGAGCTAGAAGAAGCCGCAAAACCCCCATCAGCACCGGTCGGCAATGGTAATCAAAATGCTGCGCAAGATGACGAGGAAGAGGAAGAAAAGATCTACAATCCTTTAAAACTACCACTTGGGTGGGATGGTAAACCCATTCCATATTGGTTATATAAATTGCATGGTTTGGGGGTTGAGTATCGCTGCGAAATTTGTTCAGATCATGTGTATATGGGCAGGAAAAATTTTGATCGTCATTTTCAGGTGCGTTGGAATCGATATGTTCGGAACAAGCCGACTGATCCAGTCGATTCAACTGATAATAGGAGTCAAGGCATGCTTTCGGTATGCGTGCATTGGGTTTACCAAATACGAAGCATTTTCATGAGATTACACGCATCGAAGATGCACTATCATGTACGCAGCACATCTATTTCACCTTTTCATCACTTCTTCACAATTGCCATTCGCATAGTGGCAGAAAAGCTCAAACAAGAAGGACGACAGGAAATTTTCCAGCAAGAAACCATGGAAGAGCTCGAAGATGACGAGGGTAATGTGTACAACAAGAAAACATACGATGACTTGAAGAAGCAAGGTCTCATCTAGTTAAAAAGAATTACATCATCCTGTATTACTACCTTTCTAGTGGTATTATGGTTCTTGCAGTATTAACCCATAACCTTGGTTTGCAAGGAATATGGATGTTGGACCTATATCCCGCCCTGGTTTTCCCCTGATCTAATGATATTTATGGCTGGTTTCAGAGAGGATGAATGCGATGTCATTTGTGCCGGTACCATAGGAGACTGCAACTTCTGAGCATGAGTGTAGAGCTCTTCGTCAGATGACGATGGGGAAGATGCAGCGCTCGAGTCATCAGATGAGTCGAATGGAGTTACAGTTTTACGGGAGAGAGCTGAGGGCATCGGAAATTTACCATTCGGGTGACCTGAAAGTAAACACCATCAGGATGGAACATATTCAATACTGGGAAGTTTAAACTTTCCTGGTCCATCCCACCATGCCTGGTCGTCACTGCTCGGTAGTGGCACTGAACAGAATTGATAATTGTCACAGAACAATTTGTAAATACCCTCACAATCTACGTGCACAGAACCCGTGCAGCGAGGGAGTGCAAAAAGTATATCATCTTGTTTTTCACACTTTTCATTGGGAAAAGTGGACCCAATACTCTGAAGGAGCTGTTGATTGAGAGCCCCCCGTTTAACAGGATCGATTATTCTGATCGCAGCACGAAACACGGCAAATACTGCAAGGCTCACCATTAACGCACTTAGATGAATGAAAAGAAACGCCACAGACCTGGTCGATGATCAGACCCCTTGAGCTCTGCTCGCGAATACACAACCAAATCCAGCTGTGTTCCGCGGAAAACTACGCGGTCTGAGGTGCCCATATCAGACAGCGAGATGGATTGGAAAAATATACTTAGCGACCTGTCCATGCCGGTATCCGCGCCTTTTCGCTAGAATCGTAGTTATCGGTACCGATGTCATATCGGTATGTTGGAGGAAACAGAATAGGACCCTCTTCGAATCCTATAAAGGCGTCTTGGGAATCCATCACTTGCTTCAGCTAGTCAAGACGATGAGAACCGTACGAAAGGTTGAACAGAGACCTACCAACCTGATCCACAGCGACCAATGCGTCTAAATCTCCACCATTGATCAATGAACGGACAGTTTCGTTATCCATGTCGATTCGATAGTTTGTGTCAGCAAGCCAAATAACATTTCTGTGGCCATAATTAACTTCAAATAGATCATCCTAATTCGATGATAATTTCATAGAACATACTCATGGCTTCCAATGGTTTTCCCTTTTAAAAATTGTAGGCCGCTAATGACAGTTCTATAATCATTATTTCGTTCCTCGACATTCAAGTGTCCAGCAGCAAAGTGCGCAGTCACGAAGCAAAAACTCGTGTCGTGGTAGTCCAGTCGAATTCCTACCGCTCCTTTGTTCCCAGACATACCTCGTAAACCCGTCTAAAGCCATACTTTATTGAACATAATACAATTTCACTGAGAATAGATCTACTCACCTTTTTGGTAGCGGCTTCGACGTTGCGCATCTGTCCTACTAGATGTGATTTTACAAGTATCATAAGCGCAGTCCCCACTAACTGTATAGCAAAGTTCGGCAACATGTGACATTCGAAAATTATTTTCGAACCTGTTCACTTCTCAAAACCACGTAATTCACCTTCTTGTTCGGTCTACAAGCGAGGGTGTCCAAGATGACTTTCTCCCACATGCGTCTAGAATATACCATTAAAGCCGGGAGTTCACTAGAGAGCGAATCAACAAACATTTTTGCAGGATCGGTCTGGATAATTTGTTGTGCGGTTAGTGGAACAATCTCTTGGAATCCAAGGACGAAAAGATCCGGACTGCCAGGTTATCAGTCAAGTCGGGTGATAATAAGAGCATCCGGCACCTACTCTGGGCCACCTATACATATACTTATGAGAGGATAAAACCAGATCATTTCTTTCGACTACGCACTGGACCCTGGAAACAACCAGGGAAGAATTGATTCTGATGGTGGCTGTATAATTTCAGGGTTGTATCTCCGGACTGACTAACAATATGCGCACTCGTCCGTTCAAGTTCCATGATCCCACAAATATTGTGCTGGATTCCGTTGTAGAATATTCACCTAACCTGTTGAAAGTGGGCAGAATGCCGGATAAACAATGCTATGTGCTCACCTTTCCACCATAGCCGCCCGTACAGAATCATGTATTGGGTCAAAGATAGTCACGGGTACCTGCTGCGTCATATTCCCCTGCAGCAGTCAATAGGAATTAGCTTGATTTGCGAAGTTCTGGATAAGCATACCAGAAACATATCTATAGCTGTTTGTTTCCCTTTATCTTGAAAGTTGTTGATGTATGCCCGCGAAACGCTCTTTGTTGCATCAGAAAGGACCCCTTGTAATGGTATAAGCTAGCTTTACGATGGAGTGACAGGTGCCAGGTGCCATACCTGCTAAAGTGCGTTTACCGCTTCGTGTAAAACTGGTGTTCAATGCCTGTTAATTAATTGAATTGATCCTTAATAACGGTATGGATGTAAACGACTTACACCTGTCCCTGCATAAATGCGAGACAAAGCATCGCCTTGCCGTATGTTAAATCTACCAAATTTGTGTATAGTAATATTACACACCATTCTCGGCCCACATTTCCCTATGAGCGGACCAAAGTGAAAGAGAAACTGTCCACTCTGCACGGATATTACGGAGGTACCGCTCGAGGGCCGTCCTCGACAGTATATCCTGGACGAAATTGGTGCGATCCAAGCTTGAAAACAAAGTCAGCCGCGAATTCAAAACAGAATAGAGCACGATATTTTCACCAGTCCAAGCAGTTTGTGCGAAACACCCCAGTTTGATTGGTGACAATCTCGGCGGTTTTTAGGTCACAGATAGTCCATCCAAACTGATCCATGGCACGTTGGAATCCCTCCGTCCGCCTAAAAATTGTAGGACAAAAAGTTAGTTGGAATTACCACAGACAAGATAACCTACATTAGTTCTCGCGGAACACTCTCGTGTCCCAAGGCTCGCACGATGGTATGAAAGTCAAAATTAGTGAGACCTATGAGCTCTCCTCCCGCTTCCCGACCGGTCTTCAGATGTTGGCCATATGCTGAGGTTAAGATTGCTTCATTCTCCCTTGCACCCAAAAGATTGATTGCGTGTACAGCAGTGTATTGGTCAACGAGGTGTGCAAAGTGTCGATCAAAAGCAGGCTGAGAGGCTGCCTGGGGCCGCGTTATCTGGATCTTATGACCGAATGTTTGAAGACCTTGCTGTTCCCAGAATACTAGGATGGATCCGAAGCTGCATGAGCTAGGAAATCAAGACCAGCCAAAGGAACATACATGGAACGCTCCCTCTCACTTGCACATAGCTAATACAGAAATGGTCTGTGTTGAAAATTGTTTCCGTCTGCAAGCTCCTGTATTACATGACAAAATGAGGAGGTGACAGTTTGTCTTACCTCCACAAAGTTGGCGCAATTCCCGTCGTCATCTACGCCACGGGTGTTAAAACGTGTGCCCGCACGCTTCCAACCTAGCCTAGAAATCATCGCTAGAGTGCCGACCGTTGGGGAGTCTGCCTGAGAAAGAGCTGTCAATGGCACTGTGAATACACCAACATAGCCCTGAATAGCCAATGTCTAATTATACTAATTTAGCTATTGACGCAGGTCCGGCATAACAGCCTCAACCTACAATGAACTGGCACCGATCAAGTTCTTGTCTCTCCTGGGGATCCAAACGATCTCGAAAATCCAGCAAGCTTCTGACAATGTATTCATTCCAGACGAATCGGTCGTCAAAATCTCCCAGGTCATCACCGACATTATTCCTTCGTTTTAACCGTTCCGAGAGTCGTGTTGACAGATCCCAATGAGGATAGGTGGCATGATAGAATGTCCCGGAAGACAGAATCTTAGTCAGTGGTGTACAAGGATGTTCGTATAGGTTCGTCGAAGCTTGTGCAGAGGGCTGGACATACGGGGAATCACGCATTAACTGGTCCACCTGGAAATCGGGACTAGAGTGACCATCCGAAACGGCTGAGAGATCGTCGTACAGAGAAGATGTAAGAGAGTAGAATGCCACCTCGTGTATCCGACATATATTTTCAGGAGTCCTCGCTGAAGGACAAAGATTACCTATTTCTGTAGACGACGTAACCACAGCAAGAAACAAATCTGCGCGTCACCATCCGTTAGTACAATAAGGTGTAGCATGAACTGGGTTCTCGCCGTTTTGAACTAATTGTATTAATCCTAAGCATCCTTTAACTGCTCTCGAGGTGAGCCTCACAACACCAGATAGGTCAACCTCGTCTTTGGGTACAAATTCAACAACGGCCTGTGCTGTGCGTGATTCTTCTGCTGCGCGGAATACAAGGGCCCTACGCGGACAACCTTGCCTTTGGTCCTCGGAACTGGTCACCAAGATGAGAGCTCTAGGAGATTCACGAAGATAAAGATGCATGGCGACTGCCTCAATAATAAGCGCCCAAATTGCATGACGTATGGTCCTCTTGATAATATATATATACTTTTCTGGAGTAAAGATCTAATGGTACAATGATCTTATTCCTTCATTTTGTATCACTAATTGTTCGTCTAGGTGGTGGTGTTTGGAGGTGGACACGTCTCCGATTAACATTTTGGAATCCGGACAAACTGCTTTGACCACCTGGCGTACTTGGTTGGGAGGAGGGACGTGAGTCCTTGTCGAATGGTATCCAGGACCCCGTATCAAAATTTGTGGATGTGGGTGAGCCCCCAGGACTAAGGAGAGGCGATCTGAGGGGCACCAAAGGCATACTGGGTGATGTAGAATGTAACAAACCAGGCGATAAATGTGGACGTGCAGGAAGAACCGGACCTGGAGAGCTGCTCCTGAAGTGAGGTGCAATGATACCCTCCGAACCTTTGCGTGAGCGGCCACGGGAGACACCCTGAGCAGGGACGAGCGACGAGGCCTTTGACCAAAGTGAGACAAAGAGGCTTGAGCGTTGAAATTCTTTATCCGATGGGTTATCCACGAATGTGTTAGAATCGTCTGAGGAAAAATTATAAGTCCCGGAACATCTGCAAGAAATCATCGTCACCCACGTTGGCGTATAGTGGTAGGCAGCGAATTCTCATTGGCAGTAAGACTAAGGAATAGAAACAGTGGTACCTGGTAAAAGCAATGAGACGTTGGCAGTTATTTGCAGATTTAAGGAGGACTCACCAGCCAAACACACACTCCAAAAAATGTTGCCACGTCAAGAAACGTAGGAACATGTGGAACTAGCTCCATCGGATGTCGCCACCTCCGCTCACGTTGTTTTGCGGCTTCAGATATTTGTTGAAAGTGAAAAAACCACATCAAATGATTTACAACCACCAAAAGACAGCTGACAATAAAATGCCAGGACATGAGTGATATGGTGGGAAAACTACGGAAGTTCAGAAGATAGACGAGATGACAAGCGATGGAAAATAATGTGTTTGAGAGAGGTAAGTTTGAATCCACAAGATAGAGCAAGATGTGAATCCCAATGACCGCCTTGACCCAGCACGGCTGAGCTGTTATTCTTATCTTCTTAAGTATGGGCTGCTCACATAAACTGTGCGTTTCCCGACTATCTTTGCTATCTTTGAATGTTCTTCAATGATTTCTGAAATCCACAGCAATCCGCTTGCTACAGCACTGTCAGAATTGCCAAACCTAGCATGTTACACTAAAGCCGTTACCCAAAGACAACACCACGAAAATAAAAACGAATATTGTGGCTCCATAGGACAGAATGTGTAAAAGAGTAAGCATCTGAATTCACAGGTATAATCCTGGCTTCTAAATTGTCACGGCGTCACATCGTGCCGACGTACACACTAATGAGCAATCTTGAGAGTAAGCTATTCTGAATAACATGCTACCTTTATCTCACATTCTATTCTTTTAGAAAGCTTGTTTCAACTAAAAGTCAGTCTATTTACACAATCTGTCCTATGAGGCCTTGACTGTTGCGTACAGTTCACGGCAAAGACTCTGAACCGTCAAGCCAAGAAGGCGCACAAAGATGAGTCTTCTGAGAAGACCAAGCTTAAGAAAGTACGTTCTCAATGTCATTGACCATCACTTACTGGGTGCAAATCATATCTAGGCCCTTCAACAGGGCAATACTGATGGAGCAAGGATATATGCCTCGAATGCCATCCGAAAGAAACACGAGGCCTTGAATATTCTCCGGCTGGCAAGCCGTATAGATGCTGTTGCTAGTCGAGTGGAGACAGCTGTAACAATGCGACAAGTTACTGGGAACATGACCTCGGTCGTAAGAGGCATGGACAAGGCCATGGACAGTATGAACCTCGAACGAGTGAGCATGTGTGATATCTCTTGGTATTGATTTGCATACACCCCCCTATAGATATCACTTGTAATGGACAAGTTTGAGTCGCAATTTTCCGATCTGGACGTGCAAACCTCTTACATGGAAGATACCATGTCATCCACAACTGCCATTTCGACCCCTCAAGACCAGATAGATACTTTGATGTCTCAAATGGCGGAAGAGGCAAATATTGAACTACAGCAGGATCTCGGGGCCACTGACCTCAACAGGGTTGCTGATCTTCCCAAAGAGCGAGTGGGTGAAGAGGACAGACAACTAGCAGACCGGTTGAGAGCGCTCCGACCAGCAACTTGATGTCTATATTTTGGTGATCTTTTAAATTGATACCATACATGTATCCGATACTCTTTCACATGTCTACATTTTCGAAACTCGTTACGCAGAAAGGGCAAACAAAGCATGATAAAACATCTACGGACTAGGACACATAACTAGAGTGACGGAGAACAGAAATAGGCTATAGTGACAAGACAATAGTTGGTACACAGAATTTAGCTCGTGATGCAACAAGTGTAAAAACAAAGTTATTCGTTCATGTTGTCGTGGACAGCTTTCACGAAGCGTTCGTAAAGTCGTAGCCTGGTCGCGCTGTCAACAGAGCGACGTCCATCTAACAGTTTCTTCACTCGTTGAACCAACACTTCTGCACTCAAGACCTCGAGATCAAATCTCCGTACATCTACAGGAGCGATGAGATGAGCGATGAGATGAGTATGGACGCTGACTCACATCTCCTGAATGAGGACCAATCCTCATCCCCCAAGACAGCCTTCAGTTCCTTGCAGAAATCCAGGTGCTCCACCTCCTTGGTCACTTTATCGATGGCTCGACCCTCCAACTTCGACGGCTTCTGACCTTTTGTATAAGCGTCCGTAAGCGACCGAGTAAGAGCAACACCCTTCTTTTTTGACAAAGATACCTCAGCCAAAGTCACACTAGGGACAAGATCGTCTCCAGTCGCTTGAGTAGAACGCGGGGAGCACACAACAGCTGCTGCGGGCTCAAACTCGAACGTACCATGAGCCTGCACGCCAAGACGAGTACGCATCATAGGAGTTTTGCATGTAAGAACATGTTCAGGACGTGAGACTCCTGTACCTCCACTATTGCCAGATGCTTCAGAGTACCCCTGATTGTGAGTCGCCCGAGACTGGGAAGCGTCAGGTTCATGTCTAGTTGGCTGACTAGGTCCGGCTGTTGCACGAGGCAACTGTTTCGACTTATCGATGATGCCAAGACGCTCGTCGCTCGTAGCCCTGCCATCTGCCTTCTCATCTCGTCTAGGTGACGATGAAGACACTGCCTCTGCGCTACCTGGTCTCTCGAAACTAAACATAGGATGGATCGTCCGCCTTCGTGTAAGCTCCGCTGAAAATCCTCTTCCCCGATGGCCCCACTTTCCGGCACTTCGCATGCTGTTCGTTCGTTCAAGCTCAGTCCCGCTCTGAAGCTCTGGCAAGCGACTCTGAGGCATAGGAGAGCCTACACGGGAAGGCGTTATTCGGGACTTGTTCTTCATGTTAGCACCGTGCTCTTCATCTTCAGACCGTCGCGAATGTGTGGTAGAACGACCTGAATTTGATCGAGGAAGAGAATTCGGAGGACGTGACTCCGATGGTGCACGACGAAGCACATGGCGATCACGGTGAGTGTCTGCAGTAACTTTGTCCCGATCACCTGAGCCAGACATCAGGGTCCTTAGACACCCGGGTGCAAAACTAGTGCGTTTCCCGCGTCGTTGATATTCAAATTCGCCTGGATTTTCTCCTTGAGATTTCGAAAGACGTAAGGAGAAAGCTGAGAGAGGCGAAGATGGCGGGGATGAGGATGGTATTTCATTAATAAACGATAATGTCGGTAGCGGGCGTCGTTTCCTACTCCATGATCCCCACATCCTCCCAGATTGTTCCATATTCACGTCTGACTCGTCCCCACGTCCTGATGGTGAGGAGAACAGGCGTTCTGAGAAAGAAACGTGACGTGTTCTAGGAGCTAACTTCCGATCAGCGTCTTTGGCATTAGAATGAGGGAATTGATTTTCTTCAAGGCCCAAGGACTGGGATAAGAGGTTGTGACCTTTTCTAGGGAGCTGGACTTTAATGTTTTTATTTGGAGGGCTCGGAACAATGTTCCTTGCATGGGGTGTGGAAGATGCTGCGGCGTGAACGAAGGGGATTACTGCCATGCGACTTATCGGTACGCATTGGTCTGGTGGAGGTGAGAGAGGTGTCTTAGAACGAGACAAGGGGTGCGGGAACAATTTAGATGTAAGAATGATAGAGTCGAGCTTGGAGGTGAATGTAGGTCGCTTTGTTTGTTGATTTCGAGTATCTCCCTGGTGCAAGCCTTTAGGATATGTGACATGCTCAGAACGTGAACATCGAGAACCGTCAGAATCGTGGCTATTCAGATCCCTCTGGATCGGATCTCCCTCGCCAATAGAGGGTGAAATCTCAGAGGAGAACAATCCACACACAGCCTGTAGGCATCGTCTGGTGGGCGTCATTAATTCGTGTCCACAGTGGCGGTCTCTGACGGACAGGTCTGATTGAGTAGAGGTGAAGACTTCGGAGGTCTCTAAGGGCGAGTTACGATTGGGAACGAGTTTGGTTTTGCTGGCAAATGGAATGGCAAGTTGACTTGAAGATGGACTTGGGGTCCCGCGTGGCGATATGCGAGGAAGCACGTTTTCTGCAGCGGTGGATGTGGGTATTGAGAACGAGCTGGATGGGTGATAGGGAGAGGAGGGGTTTGGGGGGATGTTATACATGTCGTTAGTTGAAGAATTGTGTCGTGAAAGCGGGGATGGCAACACCGTGGAAAGCTGACAAGGGTGACATCATAGAGTTATCACAGGAAAGGTGGAGATGACTCAAACATACGTTGCTCTCTTCCAGACCGACCAATTTGAGACTTTGGCTGTCGTTTATGGGATCCTGATGTTCCATTAGTTCACATTCAAGTTGGCGTACGCAGGACTGAAGTTGTGGAAAGCCACACGACACTACTCAGCAAGGAAAGGGGATAGACAGATCAGCAGCGGACCTCTGGAGCGTAACCCCTGGGAAGGATCTTGTCTTTGTCCAGCCTGGAAACCTTGGAGGGCAGCAAATGGACCTCCGAGTTCTGAGGCTGAAGAAACGAGCTTTCCATAAGCAACGACACCATGGGGAAGACCTAGTTGAAACGTACGTCTCTGGGCGGCAAATATATCGAAGCTATCGGACTGGTTGTAACAGAAGCCTTGAATAGGCGTTCTTCAGTTAACTCCTCAATGTCGGAAGCACTAGACAGTAAGCTAGAATCTGAACTGAGGGATGGGGAAGAGTGCGCAGACATGAACCGTGCGACCGGACTAAGTTGCAGATTAGCCTGACACAAGTTGAGTTTCGTAAATTTAACCACCTCGAGGTTTTCGAGCGTAAATCGCGCCCACAGCCACCTACAAGACTTTTTACAAGTTCGATCTTCGAACAATGGCTTGGGAGCCATATAAGCAACTCTACATGCTAGATTAGATGACTGTTCAATGGCAAACAATGACTAGTTATCAAATTTAATTTAAGGCAGACTCATGCTAAGCTACAAAATTTCTTCTCTTACACCATCCAAACCTCTGATAGTAGACGGGCCATCTCAAGCTATAGTATTCCTTTCGCGGGCTGCGTATCATGCTATCCCCTTGGGGCAACTAGTCTCAGCGATCATGAAGTGGATCATATTAAAGAACTGTAATCTTACGATATCACCTCATCCCACTACTGTAAAGAGAGCAGCAGGATGCGTGTTAGTGACCACGAGGCCTGAGGCACGCGGAAGACAAAACGCGTGACATGCGTGACGTTACGCGCGCTGAGTTCGATACCCCCTTTGTCCGCGACTCCATCCATCTTTTTCCACTCCACACAAATGCACACGCGACACCCCCTCCGAGACCTTCCATTGGACTCATTCTTGCCATCTGAGCACAGAGCTTCTTCCAAACGGCCACTCAGCCCTAGTGCAGCCCTTCTTAGCCCCAGCAAACGCCGCATACTGAGTGCTGAGGGCTTATACTCACCCGAGAAGAAGAGGAATTCTACACCCTCCAAACCCCTTTTCTCAGAATTAGCCACATCTCCGTCCAATCCTGCAAGGAGACTCGATTTTGGGACGCTAAGCCGCCCCATGTCACGCAAAGCTGATGTTAAACCCGCCCAAGTCGCGTGCTCCTGTCCCCAGACACCCGTCCAGCGTGCTGGCGACGCGCCAAAGTTGGCACCTTCCCCAGAAATTACGTCGTGTTCCGTTTTAGAGACTTCATCGGTCCGTCATTGCGATCCCACGGCCCGCTCCACTCGTTCAAGCGATCCGCCACTGCCTTTGCTGATCCCTCGAGAGATGCCTACATTTTCAGACCGCCATTCCATCCATTGGCCTGGGTTTGATGTTCATCCGGATACACACATTGCTATTCCTGCCTCACTGACAACAGTTCACGTACCCGACATGCCTGACAATCAAGATGAGGACGACGCAAAGGAGAATGACAGGCCACGCAGACAGGGTGGGAAGAAATTAGTATTGGATGAGGAAAAGCCCGGGATGAGCGTTATGCTTTCTCGAGCAAATAACCATCCTGAAGAGTCAGGCAATGTCCATATCATGTCAAGGTTGACACCGTCACCGGGGAAGAAAGCGCTGGATCCTCATGAGCGAGGACAGGAGAAGAGGCACAGTATGCTGGTAATGGTTCATGAGCTCGACCACAAACTTAGCGAAGAGGAGAATGTTGAGCAACAACTCTAACCAACATATGATAACACACTCATGACCCTTAATACTCGCCTTCATTTCTTTTGATATGCATGAGTTGGGAATTTCTACTCCAAGCTACACTTTTCTTTACGAATTCTCACAACTTACCGTCATTCACTATCCTTTGTTTTGCGTTTTGTCTCATATCCTTTCATCTCGTCCTGATTTTATCTCGTGACAATTATATTCTGGATTCGCAGAATGCATCCCATCTGTCTGTTAACTTGCGCTGATACTGTAACCATCGGTCACTGAATGTTCTTGTATGTTTGCACCGGAGGAACGTTGTCATTAGGCCGTTCGACTAGATATAATCCCACATTTTCAAACTACCCATTAAATTAGTTGAATCCACTGCCTCGTTTGTTCGCGCCAGTCCGACCCTTGGACCCAGATTTCATCTTTTGCGCTTCACCAACAAGCTCTGCGATTAGACCATTATATGTATCTGAGTTTTGTTGCAAAGCTTCTCGTGTTTGCAGAAGATATGTAAGAAGGTTCGACGTTTCAGCTGTCAGTCCCTGTAACGTGTTCAAATGGGCTTCCAATGTTGGAAGAGGGAGCAAAGGCAGCATATCTGTACCAACCAATTCAGCTGAGCCGGTTGCTCGTACAATGCAAACCAGACAAACCTGGATTTAAATCAAGCATCTCAGAGATCTTGACGTCATTTAATTTTGGTTTCGGTCCAAATCCCAAGGGTGAGTTTCCGTGTCTACCGGTGAGTTGAGGGGTCTCCGAGCGCGGCATGTCTATATACGTGTTGGACCCAGACGGGGAAGGATCTGTAGGTAGAGCAGGGCGTGGTCCAGGTGGCGCAGACGATGGGCGCGTCGTGATGTTAAGTGCGGGAAGTGGTTTCCCATTTACGTGGGGCATCACTTCATCAAGATTAACGGGAATTCCGAGGCAAATAAAATGTTGTCGTCGGGTGCGAGACCGTGTCCAATTCACCGGTCGTGCTACAGCTGATGGAGACACATTAAATAGTGTCTGGTACAGTGTCCGACTGGATCACAGTTTGAATATAATATATGCCACATGTGTGGTCAGCCCACCTTTCAGGAGTGATAAGCACCTGACCCAAGCCTTCCACTTGTCGAATGCTCTCACTCGTCATAAGTTCTTCCGGATTTGCATGTGTCCATACTCGTGAGAGTAAATCCTGGACATTTTCAGAAAGCTCTGAGGGCGAAGGTAATGGGTCTAGTCGTAGAGGTTCCCATGTTGCGGCAGAAGGTGGAGGAGTGAGCTCAAGCATCGGTTCTCCTTCTCGAAAGCTCCCATCTTCAAAACTCAAGCACTGTCCTCCATCGAAATCCCCGAAATCCCCGAAATCGTCTCCAAATTCGTCATCTCCTACAGACTGGGCCACTTGATCGAATTCAAGATTATCAAACGATGTTGACTCTTTGTTAAGAGACGCGGATGGCTCTGGCGCTGGTTCTAAGGAAAACGATGGAGTTACCGATACTCCTAAGGGTGGATGTGAAATAGGGTCGTTTGGGGTATCCCAGACAGAGGTGCCCCAATCATCCATGTGCAGTGCGTGAAGAAATTTTGGAGCTTCAGACCAGCAGCCTTTGACGTAAGCGGAGTTTGCTTCCGCGCAACCTACGAATACAAAAATTGGCGCAAGTCCTCCCAAAAGAAACTCCAAGTGGTTTTCTTTACTGAAATCAATAAGCTACAATGTTTTAACTGCAAACAGGAAGATTAATTGACCACAGGGATATACAATATATATGTACATACTAGAATAGACTCTAAATATATATACTTTCACACTAGTATACATAACAAATTATTCCCCTTTGAATCTTGGTGGTCGTTTCTCCTTGAACGCTAGGAGAGCCTCATCCCGATCCTTGGAGGTAAACAAAGGTTGATAACATGCATTCTCAAAGTCCAACCCTGATTCCAGCGTAAGTTCAGGAGATCTGGAAATAGCTAGTTTCGCTGCTCGGAGGGCAAGAGGTGCTTATGTACCGGGAAGATTACCTTATGTAAACGAGAAGGAGAACTAGCTTACCACTTGAAGACATCTCCATCGCCAATTGAAGTGCTCGATCAAACGCCGATTGTGACGGATCCGCGATATAATCCACCACACCTACAGCAAGATAAAAATAGTAATTCAGAAGCAGCGAGTCACGAACCCCATTCTTTCGCCTCAGAAGCGGTTAACATGCGGCCAGTAAAGATCAGATCTTTCGCCTTCGAAATTCCTAGTAACCGTGTGGCCCTTTGGGTGCCACCAGCCCCTGGGATGATTCCCAGACGTGTCTCTGGAAGTCCAATCTTTTTGACGAGAGAGCCTTCGGGAAGCATGACAAACGGGGCCGCCATTCTCCAAGAAGCGTTAACGCACCTGCTACCCGCAAATCACACGCAAAGCTAAGCTCAAGTCCCCCACCCAATGCAGGTCCATCAATAGCAGCAATCGTTGGTACTGGTAAATTCTCAAGAACAGCCAAGGCAGAACGCAAGTCGGCAAGGAATTTGTCAACTTGCAGTTTCGTCATCGTCCGTCGCTCGATTAGATCTGCTCCAGCACAGAAAGAACCCGGCACTTTGGATCGAATAATGAGAGTACGAATGCTGTCCCAGTCATAATCGTTAGGAAATTGGACCATCCATGATGTTAATCGACCAACGAAGTATCAAGTCGAACGGTATCCAGACACTCCCTGAATTCCTTGGGGAGATTAATGATATGGAAGATGAGTTCCCTGCATAGATACCTTCAGCAACCTCATGGATATCGCATTCTTGCACTCTGGTCGATTCAGAGATAGAGAAACTATACCCCGTGACGCGTCTGAAGGCTCCAAAGTTGCCTCCTCGCTGGCAGGAAGAGATAAATGTCTCTTAGAAATTTCTAGTGCACCTCTGACCAAGCGTGGCCGAATAACTTGTATCGAAATCATGAACAAGTTGCTGTTCGTACGGCGTCTAAACTCGTTCTGTCGCCGGCGGCAAATCCTGAATCCGGAAAAAATTGATCAGTCTAAATAAACTTATTTTTAGCTAAAGAAAAAATTCTCATTACGTTACTTTTAATCTGACACTTTTAATCTACAATCTCCTTAGATAATTTCTTTAAGGCTGACAAAATTTGATTTAATTTAATTTTTTTTTCATTTTACTGACATATTTAAAAATTTTGATTCAATTAGTTGGATCCAAGTAAAGCTGCTCAGCAAAAATGCCACAATCTTGTAATTCAAAATAAGTACTGCAATGATCTGAAATATGTATAATTCTTATACATCATCTGGTATGGTTGTACCAAAGTCAAGTGCATTTTTATATTATACACAGGTAGGACAGTTTTGTGAGTATTTTAATAGAATACAAGCTATCCAAAAAATATATCAGGTATTTTGACCTTGAAATAGATGGTGTAGAGTACACCTTAATCAAGTGCTTTATTATTAGCAGATGGGGCAGTCCTACAAGCATTTTAATAGAATGCAAGCATCTGAAAAAATATATTAGGCTTTGTTATCTTGCATATGTATGGTGGTTTCACAAAATATGTCAGGCATTTTTATCTTAAAGTAGAGTATAAGGTGTCTCTGTTAAGCATTTTCATACAGTATAAACATCTGAAACTTATTTCAGATATTTTGACCTTGAAGTAGGTGATAGTAGTACAAGTTGTGTCAGTCTGGTAAGTATTGTGATTGTTAGGATCTTGCAAGTGAGATCCCTGATTGCTTAGTCATCATGATTAAGTAAACTTTTACCTATTTGAGTAATCCTACTCAGCTCCTTGTTTTACTAAGCCCCAGAGTCTAGACCTTGCTTCTATCATTTCTTTTATTTGGTTAGTTTCTTTGCTCACTATTAAGTCTAGCATTAAGGATGTTGTTGTGTCTGAAGGTTTCTTGAATGGTCCAAGCTGTTGAAGTCAAACCTGGGCACAGAGTCAAAAGGACTTGGCTTCAACTTATGTATTGTGCCCTCTGTTAGATCCCAGATCATCTCTAACAATTCTTCATCTTAGCACCCTTAGTCATCCACTTCCATGTCATGTCCAAGTTGTACTCACCCCTCCAGAGCACTCTGCACCCATACATCCCCTCTGAGTTCCTTATGTGAGGGCATGTCAAAGTACGATCTACTGAGCCTCAGTTCATTTGGTCATACTGACCGAAGTCCAGCATACTGTATTACAAGCTACAGATTTCCAAGTCTTACAAGTACCATTTGGTTCAGCTTGGCTTGGCTTGGTACCTCACACTTTGGTTATATTCTCATTTACTCACTCGCTTTGCTTCAGTTACCTTCGGTACATGTATGGGCATGTATGTCCACTTTTCATATATTACTATTCTTACATCCATACTTCATATTCTTGTTTCCATGCCATGTGCAATGTTGTTGCATATCTTATAGCACCCCATTCTCTATATAAGTAATTAGTCCTCATGTATGTATTCTCTGTTCAGATTATCAACTAAGTTAGACATATGCTACCAGTACTTAAGTTAGTAGTCCAACCATTCAGTACCAAGCACCTTGGACCCCTACCGAGCATCTGTCTGAAATCCAGTGGCATGGGCAGGAGAATTGGCACAATGCAAGAATGTTGAAGCTGATGTGTCAGGGTTAAGTTGGGGATTGCTGTCAGTTGTTGTTTCCTGTTTACATTCTTCTATGACTTTCCACCACCTTCCAGAACCTTTCATACTTTTCTATAACTTTCCACCACCTTCTGGGACCTTCTATCACTTTCTACCATCTTCTAGAATCTTCCAGAACCTTCTGTCACCTTCCATGACCTTCTGTGACCTTCCACTAGGGTATATAAGTGTGACTGGTGTAATGGTTACCCCTCAGCTTGATCTCTGAGGATTACTGCTACACCAGGTGGGCTTTCTGTGTATTTACAGCTAGTAACCTTGTATAAACTGAGGATTACCGCTACACCAGGTGGAG
>QFEC01003666.1:13242-38884 GCA_003316585.1 Gomphus bonarii | reverse complement strand
GACCTCAAGATTGAACTTGAAGATGGATCATCTCCTCCCTTCGGTCCAATCTATTCCCTCTCTCAGAGTGAACTAAAAACACTTTTAGAATTTTTAGATGAACATGTCTCCATGGGCTTCATCCACCCCTCCAGGTCCCCCAGAGGAGCTCCGGTCCTGTTCGCCCATAAAAAGGACGGCTCTCTTCGACTCTGTGTCAACTTTAGAGGGCTCAACAAAATCACCAAAAAGGACTGCTATCCGCTCCCCAGAGTTACAGACCTCCTCAATAGTCTGCGCAAGGCCTGGATATTCACCAAAATTGACCTCTGACATGATTACCACCTCATTCGAATCCGTGAAGGTGATGAATGGAAAACCACCTTCAGAACCAGATACGGATCATTCGAGTGGTGTGTAATGCCTTTTGGACTCACCAATTCCCCCACAGTGTTTCAACGCTTCATGAACAACGTTTTCTCCGACCTCCTCGACATCTCCGTCCTCATTTACTTGGATGACATTCTTGTATACTCCAACAACCTAGACTAACATAGAGGACACGTTTGAGACGTACTCCGGCAACTCCAGTTGAACCACCTGTATACACGTGCAGACAAATGCTTCTTCCATGTTAACACCATCAAGTATCTCAGATATATCCTCTCACCCAATGGCCTCACCATGGCTGACGACAAGGTCAAAGTCATTCAGGAATGGCCCGAACTGTGAAAAGTCAAAGATGTGCAGTCCTTGGATTTGCAAACTTCTATCGCCGTTTCATATTCAACTATTCCGATCTTACTGTTCCGCTAACTCATTTGACCCGCAAGGACACTCCGTGGGATTTTATGGATGCATGCCGGAGTTCATTCAAAACCTTGAAAAAGGCCTTCACAACTGCTCCTGTGCTCACCCATTGGATCCCTGGGTCCCCACTCATCGTCGAAACAGATGCCTCCGACTATGCACTCGCTGCCATCCTATTGACAATATCTCTGGTCAACAATGACATCCATCCAATCGCCTCTACTCTTGGACCTTCACACCTCTGGAACTAAACTATGACGTCCATGACAAGGAACTGCTCATGATTTTCGAAGCATTCAAGTGCTGGCATCACTACCTTGAAGGCTCCTCGGAAGCAATCGACGTCGTTACAGACCACAAAAACCTGGAATATTCTTCCACAACCAAACTCCTTACTCAACGTCAAGTCCGTTGGTCAGAATACCTTTCTCAATTCAACCTCATTATCCATTTCTGTCCCAGACAACTCAGAGCTAAACCTGATGCTCTGACAAGACAATGGGATGTCTACCCTAAAGAGGGAGGAAGCAATTATGCGACCATCAATCTGCACAACTTACGTCCAGTATTTACCTCCAAACAACTCATCTCCTCACTCCACTCCACATCCTTGTGCTTCCCAATACTCCGCACTGCTGTGGTCATGGACATCGACAGGTTGCACCTGGACATTAAAAGCACTCTCTGCTCCAACTCCGTCATCTCTGCCCATCTTGACAATCCCACAGGATGATGGTCCATAGACTCCAAAGGATTCCTCCTCTTGGACAAATGCATTTATGTCCCTGATGTTGGTGACCTCCGACTCCATGTACTACAAGACAAGCACGATCATCCTATATCTGGACATTTCGGACAGAACCGCACACTCAAACTCATCCATAGAGACTACATTTGGCCTGAGCTCCGCAACTCTGTTAAGTTCTATATTAAGTCTTGTACTATTTGCATGCGCTCTAAGTCACAGAGACACTGCCCCTATGGACTACTCAAGCAACTGCCTATCCCCAAACATCCTTAGAACTCCATCTCCATGGACTTTATAGAAAAACTTCCACCATCCTCCAGACATGACATGATCCTTGTCATTGTCGACAGACTCACCAAGCAAACCATCTTCATACCTACTGCCGACATGATCAACACTCTGGTACTTTCAAAACTCTTCATACTCCACATGTTCTCCAAAAATGGAGTTCCATCCCATGTTACTTCTGACCGCAGTACAGAATTCATATCCTCCTTCTTTCAATCCCTTGGAAAGGCTCTCAACATGAAGCTCCACTTTACCTCCAGATACCACCCTGAAGGTGACAGACAAACTGAATGGATGAACCAGACACTGGAACAATACCTTCAAGTCTATTGCAACTACCAACAGGACAATTGGTCAGACCTCCTTCCCATTGTGGAATTCGTGTACAACAATGCTCCAAATGCCACCACCAGCATCTCACCCTTCTTTGCCAACAAGGGTTATCACCCCAACATCACTGTACACCCTGAACAAGACCTCACCTCCTCAAGAGCATGAGACTTTGCAGTAGACTTAGACAAACTCCACCAAGAACTCTGCAAAACAATTGCTGACATGCAGCAATGGTACTGTGCATCTGCAGACCACTGCCAGACTCTGCCTCCAGAGTTCAAGATTGGTGACAAAGTCTCTATCAAATCAGATAATATTCGCACTACTAGACCTTCTAAGAAACTATCTGAGAAGTATCTAGGTCCCTTTGAGATCATAGCTCAGGTTAGCTTTGTCTCCTTCACCCTCCAGCTTCCAGACAACATGCGTGCGATACACCCCATCTTCCACGTCTCCATGCTGGAACCATCCACACCCAACGACTTCCCTAATCGAGTCACTCTGCCTCAACCCCCCTTCATTATTGATGGTGAACTGAAATATGAAATCTCCAAAGTCCTCAACTCCAAGGTCGACAGATGCCGTGCTTGCCCCTTACTATACTTGGTCAAGTGGTCTGGATACGAGGGCATGGAGGATGAAACCTCCTGGCTCCCCGCATCTGAACTTAGCAATGCATCTGAGGTCATCTCAGATTTTCACAAGTCCTATCCTAACAAGCCAGGACCTTGGCCCTTCACTTAGGACTCGACTTAGATTTTTCAAGCTCAAAAAAAAAAAATATTACATTAAGATTATACATCATTAAAGAAACCCATCCCCTGACCCAAGTCTGAGCCCTGCGGCTCCCTGAACAAGTCATCTGGAACCACCAGCTCTGGCTCCAGATTTTCCTCCAGCTCTGCCTCCGGATTCTCCTCTGCTCCATCACCATACTCTTGCCACATTGCCTCATCCTCGTGGTCATTGAACCACTGAAATTCTGTGGCTATCTTCATTATCCCCACTGCCAACGTCCACATCAGCGGACCCATTTCCTCCATCCAGGAGTCTAAACCAGGCCACAGCGATACCTCCACCTTCCGCCTCTTGGGCCACCCGACCTCCGGCTCCTTGGACTCCACCTGTACCCTCTGCTTTCCACATGATGTACCAGAGCCACTCGCCCTGGGCCCCTCCCCCAAGTCCCCTGCCGTTTGTGAACCCTCCTGGTCTGCAATCACCTCTGTCACCAGGATGCACTTGATTTTCCGCTCCATGCAGTGAGAGCAATAAAACCTCTGCAATTGTATTTTAGTCCCTGGCTGGACCACTAGCCTCCACAAGGCATGCAGCCTCACAGGCTGCCCATTCCTCTGCCTTGTGCTTTTCGAGGCACACTTTGTCTGCCTCCTGCGCCTTCTGCTCCTCTTCTGCTTTTTTCAGGCACTTCGCCTCCTCCTCCACCTTTTTCACCCACTCCGCCTCTTCCTCTGCTTTTCTCAGGTGCTCTGCCTCCACCTCCACCCTCCACTGGCACTCCGCCTCCACCTCCACTTCCTTCTTCACCACCCCCATGTTGTATTGCTCCATGAGCACATGGATCTGGGTTGCAATATTGTCTAAGTTGCTCATTTTCAGACCTTGGGTGACGAGCGTACTTGAACAAATCCAGAAACGCTATGTCCTTATATACCTACTCCAGTCAAGCACTAACCTACTTTCTCATGGCAACTTCTGTCTTAATGACCGTGGCCTTGAGGCTCGACCTGTAATGGGGAGGTACTGTTAGATCCTAGGTTCACTCTGACAAATCTCCACCCTTAGCGCCCATTTATCATTCACTTCTGTGCTCCTCCAGATTGATCTCAGCCCTCCGGACAGATCTCTATCCTCCATCATACTCTGTGCCACAGACAACCCCACATGACCTCCACATACTCTGTACTCTGTCTCCATCTTTTCTCCCATGTAATCAATCCAATACACGGACCTCCACATCACTCCTTCTATTACCTTCCACGTCATCTTCTAGTATGTTCTATAGTTCCACATGACCCCATCTCTTGTTTAGCATCCCTGCATCCTAGTATAGTAACTCCTCTGCATTCATATGACCCTGCTCCATATTAATCTCATGTTCTGAATGTATTTAAACCTCCATGTATTTGTAGCTAGTTCCCTAGTTTGAATATCAATTTAGTCTTACCTCATTACCTTCATTCTCACTCCGCCACTCTGCTCTGCATCTCCATAAATTCAAGGGCAAGACGACGCAAGAGGGTGCAACACATAAGTTGAAGCCAAGTCCTCTCGACTCCCTACCCCAGCTCGAAATCAATTGTTCAACCACTCCAGACCTCCTGGACAAGATGTCTCTGACTCCAGACTTAACACTGGACCTGTTTGCAATCTGAGCCTTGGAAGGGGTCATGGCGGTGGGAGAAGAGCAAGACCTCCTTTGGGACATTCAGGTGCACCTGAAAACATCTGGACCCAAGGATCTGGTGGCCAAAGCAATCACTGAGCTAAGGAAGGGTCACAACTGATTGATGCATTTGGCTGAGTGGAGTGAGTGGGAAGGCCTCTTGCACTTCCAGGGTAGGATCTACCTCCCCAATGATCCTGAACTGAGATGACACATCATCTCCCAGCACCATGATACCCGAGTGGTGGGACACATGGGAAGGTGGAAGACCCTTGAACTTCTATCACAAAACTACTGGGGCCACAGATGTCTCAGTATGTCAGTCAATACATCAAAACCTGTGATCTCTGCACCTGAACAAAGACCCACAGGCAGCCACCAATGGGAGAACTTGAACTGCTGCCCATCCCTGAGTCTTGGTGGGACATGATCAGCATGGATTTCATAGTTGAACTCCCCCAATCCCATGGCTATGATGTAGTGATGAATGTAGTGGACTCTGTTAAGTGCGTGCACAACATGCCCTTGGTTCGGGTGGTTTGGCTTGGTCCAATGAGCTGAAGACTGACGTGGCATTGGCTTCAACATTCGTGCATTGTGCCTATCTATCCGCCAAGCCACTATATTTTGGACGGGGCTCGGTTGGTGCCGAGGTTGTCAGAACTGAGTGGTGGATGAAGGGACTCAAGAACTAGAGGAAGTATGTCTAACTAAGTTGATTATCTGAACAGAGAATACATACAGATAATGGGTAGCTTATATAGGAAAAGAGAAGCATTTAAGATATGCAACAGGGTTGCATTAAACATGGAAACTAGAATGAAGATATCTGGAGCAAAAGTACTAGAAAGAATGAAGGTGGGGATACATGCCCATACATGAACCGAGGTAAGAGAAGCGAAGTGGATGAAGGAAAAGAAGAAATGGAGTGGAGGAGAATGTAACTGAGCCGAGCCGAATGTGATCCTAAGACTTGTAAGTCAAGGACTTATTGTTTAGTATGGAAGGACCTTGGTCGTTGCGACCAAGTGAACCGAGCCTCGGTAGATCGTACTTTGACAGACTCAGTCAGCAAGAGGGCACATTTCCTCCCCATGAACACAACCATCACTGCGCTCAGGGTGGCTTAGCTCTACCTCACACATGTCTGGAAGTTACATGGGCTCCCAATGCAAGTTGTATCCAACTGAGGTCCACAGTTCATTGCTGAGTTCACTTGTGAGCTCTATCAGCTCCTCGGGATCAAACTCACAGCCACAATGGCATACCACCCTCAGGCAGATGGGAAAACCAAGCGTGTCAACCAAGAACTGGAAAAGTACCTTTGGCTGTTTGTCAATGAGTGACAGGATGACTGGGATGACCTGCTCCCATTGGCTGAGTTCCAGTACAACAACCACATACACTTGGCCCCTCAGCAAACCCTGTTCATGCTAGACACAAGAAGGCACCCATGCATGGGCTTTGAACCTGGAGAGCCTGAGTCCTGAACCAAGATGGTAAACAAATTCAAAGACAGGATGAAGAAGTCATTGGAGGAGGCAAAGTCAGCCCTGGCCAAAGTGAAGGATGACATGGCTCAGTACTACAACTGGCACCACATTCCAGCCCCCGAGTATCATGTAGGCAACCAAGTCTTCCTTGATGGATCTGACATTTGCATGACCTGACCCTCCCAGAAGCTCAGTCATCGCTACCTTGGGCCTTACATCATACAGGGCCAATTAGGGAAGCACTCGTACAAGCTCCAGCTCCCCCCATCCATATCCTGGCTTCATCCAGTCTTCAATGTGGTCAAACTGCTCCCAGCCACCAAAGACCTGATACCTGGCCAAAGAGCCAAGCCACCCCTGCCACCTGAACTGGTAGATGGAGAGGAGCACTATGTGGTAGAGAGGGTGTTGGACAGTCAGCTGACAAGAGGCCAACTCTACTTCCTGGTGAAATGGGAGGGGTATGGATATGAGGAGAACACTTGGGTAGCTGAGGAGGACATGGCAGCACCAGCAAAAGTACAAGAGTTCTACCACTCACACCCAGGAGCACCCCAAATGATTTGATTGGTGGCCTTTGAATCAATCATGGCACATGCTTTGAGGATGTAGCACCCTAGAAGGGGAGGTGATGTCAGGGGACCACCCATTTTGCAACCTGAACCAATGCCAAACCAGTTCACCTATACCAATGGTTACTGAGCTGAACAGAGCATACATACATACGATAAGAGCCACAACAGCTGCTTGGTCCAACCATGTGATGTACCTAACTGAGCAGCCAAGGTGTCGGCCTGAGTACCGCAATGCCATATATGGGTTATGGGGTCAGCATACCTTAAGGCCAGACTGAGGGGTAAGGTATGCTGAGGAAGTTGGAAGCGGATGACACATATATAGCTTGCATAGCTCACTAGCAAGGGACCCTGAGTTTTACTCTTAGGTTTTCCCCCTTGCTAGGTGAGGCTCTATTTCTATGTACACAATCTAATAGACTTAGGTTTTCCCCCTTGCTAGCTTTGGTTGCATGATGTTGGTAACCTCAGTCAATGCTACAGGTGTTGCCCTTACACCTATGATATAAAATGATCATGTCTCTGGAAGTTCTGGTTGAAGAACCATTATATTCACCCAAAGATGGAGACAGACTCTTCATGGTCTTTGTTGAGAATGATTACAAAACAATTGGTGCAAGCTTAACTGTTTCACAACAGCATACTAAAAGGCTTCCAAATTTGACCAATTGAATCCTAGTTCTGAAATCAAGGATGTCTTCTCAAAGGAGTCCTTTGACAAACATCCTCCTTATAAACCATAGGGCCATGCAATTGAACTGATTTCAGGTGCAAAGCCCTTTAGCACAAAGGTCTATCCAATATCCTTCTGTGATCTAGAAGAATGGCACCATATCCTGGAGGGAACCAAGTACAAAATAAGACCCTGAATGACCATCAAAACCTTACCTACTTTCACTCTGCACAGAATCTTAATCATCATCAAGCCCACTAGTCATTCTACCTCTCTTGCTTTGACTTTGAATTGATCCACTGTCCTGGTAATCACTCAGCTAAACCTGATATACTCTCAAGACATGTAGATTATAATTGGATGGAGGAAGATAATCAGAACCAAACTTTGCCTCAGCCAGACATGTGATGGGATTATGCAACCTTGTTCACAATAGGGTATAGGATTTTCAGAAGAATCTATTGTTTTAACTCCTCAGTGATTGTCAACACTAAGATTTATTATTAGTGTACCTATTGTTTTAACTATACACAAAGAAATATTGAAATATTAGCTATGAAAATTATATTATATGGCAGGTTGCTCACCTCCTCAGTGATTGTCAACACTGAGGAGGGAGGGAATATGCGGGCAGTGTCTCACCTGCATATATGCTGAACTGGCCCTTTAGCGCCTGCCAAATTCCCATAAGATAAGTGAAAGCACTGAGCAACTGCTTGGGCGGTTCCCACCAAAGTCTGGGGTGTCCATGTAGCCTCAAGGTGGAATTAAATTGAGTGCCATGCTTGATAGTGTACAACTAAATAATGTTAGAACTCATGAACAAATGAAGGAAAAAATTCTGAAAAATTCTGAAAAATAATATGACATATAATGAATCATTCTTGAAGGTTTTGAGCCATAAAAACACAACATATTAAGGTTGAATCTATCAGAGGTTGTATAGTGCATATATGCACCCTACAACATATTTCATGTCAATGCCACTGGTGCATAGTTAGTGACTGGTAAAGCTGACAAATTCCTTGATAGAACCAGGGAGTGTACAGACCAATATGAGAAGGTTGTAATGGCTTTCAAAGAGTTTGGGACTTCTGGAAACCTCTGAGGAGAGGAGTGAACTGAAGAGAATCACCTTTTCCTCTACTACAACAAAGTATATGTCCCTCTTGACTCCAAGTTGTGATACAACATTGTTAAGGCATATCATGATACAAGCTTCACTGGATATCCTAGTCACTGGAAGGTAACTGAACTTGTATCTTGGAGTTATTGGTAGCCTGGCATGGGATGGTATATTGTGAAGTATGTAAAAGCATATGACCCCTGCAATAGGACAAAAACTTTCCCTACCTCCCCAAATGGTAAAATTCTCCCTAAATGCATCCCAGATCATAGATGGAAAGTTATCACTGTTGACCTAATCATGGAACTACCTACCAGTCATAGCTACAATGCTCTCCTTGTTACTGTAGACCACCTCCTAAAGCATGCACATGTCATCCCTACTACATCTGACATAAAATTGGTAGAGATTACCCAACTCTTCCATGACAATGTTTGGAGACTCCACAGCCTGCCTAAAGAAGTTAGCAGTGACTGTGGCCTCAAGTTAGTCTCCCAATTCATGCAAGAACTAAACACTCTACAGCCTACCATGCAGTCTGATAGCCAAACAGAGTGAGTCAACCAAGAAATAGAGCTATACCTTAGACTCTTCATTAACTAATGTCAGGATGATTGGCTAAATTGTATTTCTCTCACTGAATTTGCATTCAATGACTGAATCCACTCTTCAACACAGACTACCCCCTTTATGTTTGACAATGGCCAGCACCCCAGGCTTGGACTAAAGCCAACCCAAGAGACTTGATTGGAGGCATTATAAGATTTTACCACTCATATAGAGATAGCCACTAATGAAGCCTGCTCTACCCTAGTAGAGGCTGCAAATGACATAATACAATTCTATGACTTGTAATACCAGGTTGCTCCTATATATGAGATTGGAGATAAGGTTTGGCTCAATGCATGAAACATCACAACAGCTTGTCCAATGAAGGAATTAGATCACAAATGGTTAGGTCCCTATAGGAGGATAATTGTGTCTTTCTAGGAAATGTATATGTTTTCATTCCACTTTCAACTCATAAAGTATAGAAGATGAGATATTATCAAAGTACAACTTGACCAACCTTCAATTCCCTCAGTCATTTCAACTGAAGTTCACATATGTTAATTTATCACAAATCTCTCACATACATTTGATCCTCACTTCAGTCACCTCAGTTCACATATGGTCACACATCCCCTGTTTCTATGTTCTATAAGTTACTTTTCTTATTCCTCATTCCTTATCCCAGTCTCTTATCCCTGTTCTTGTTTGATATTTAAATGCAACTCTGTTCATGTATGTACTTCAGTCAGAAGCCCCAGATCCTTTTCTGCACATGGCAACTCACTTGGTCCCAAACAATTCAGCTACTGACAAAACCTTACAAAAACAGTGACACAACCAGAATGTACCTGAGTGGGCACAACTCAATAAGTTGAAGCCAATCACATCTGACCCTTGGTTCATTGGCCCAAACTAAACCTCAGTATTATCCATTTTCAGGTTAAGCTATTCATGGCTTTAACAGATATTCGAAGTGTAATAGAAGATATATTAGAATTTATAAGATATCCCTAAATATAATCCTACAAATTTCATTCCCAAGCAGTAGCATTGCTAGTTCCAGGTCTGTATATTCATATTTCTATCATATCAAATATTAGTATTATTATATAATTAGTACTATATTCTATTATACATATGATATTATTAATACATATATACTATATACTACATATTCCCTTCATATCCTAAGTATTTATCAATCATTAAGCCCTTACTATACATGTATATCATTCTAGTATATTTTTCCAATCAAAATACAGTGACTCAAAAAATTGTCCCAATGTTCTGCACTTTCTGCTTCATGGTCACATAGCATCACAACAAGGCCAAACAGAGCCAATATGTTGGTGTATGTAAGAGAGGTCTTATTAAGGGCTATGTGTGAAATCAAGAATTATGTAATTTGATGATGTTTCCATGGGGATACAGCCAATTCATTTTGGGGGCTCATTAGGACAATTATTTGACTGGGCATCAGAAATATCATAATCTGATGGTGCCTGGTTCCCATGACATGGGAAACTTGATAGATGGTTATCAGGATGATTGTACCTTACATGGTTCCTGGATCCAATGTATTTAAGAAGGGCCAGCATTCTCAGGATCCCCAAATTCAATATGCATCCCATCTCTGTCAGGGGACAGCCCCTTATTTCCTTATTTCTTTTATTTCTTTTATTTCCTATATTATCCCCTTGGTCTCTACTTCTGTCTCTATCCCATCAGCTGGTTATTATTTTAGTTAGTTCTGTTTAGGTTCAGACATCTAGTAGGATAGGCACTGGGGTACTGTATAGCTGCTTAATCAGAGGGGTCCTCCAGTTCTTTCTCTTCTGGACCCCCCTCACTAGATATGCTGGTCTTCAGTAATCACTGTTGATTAGCACTTATAGATAATCTTCTGAACCCCCTGACTAGTATCTGATGACCTCTAGGCTCCTTTGTCAGTACCAGCTTGTGAGGGCAACCCCTGTTGTGCTTATGGAATGTCACACAGTGCTAGCAAGGGGGAAATCCTAAGTTAAAGATCATCTTATGTTGGGAATAGTAATGGTATTGGGGTAATTACTGTACTATGTCTGAGTTCTAATAGATAAGCACCCATGTGGATGCTTGCTATGCTCTGCCATATGTGTATGAGTCTGGCGCAGTCCTGCTGTGCCCTATGTGTATGAGTCCGTGTTTGAGTTTGTCAACACATCCTTTATTACTTCAACAGGTTATGAGCCCTGGCCTAAAACTTCCTAATCACACTTGCCCCCAAATGTCATCCACCTACAGTTTACCTAATCCATCCACATGCACACCATGCACCACCACCACCACATCATCTAGGATGTTCCCTATGAGGCCAGAACCTCACCTTAAAGGGGTGCACACCAGGTTTCAAAGTTTGACCCTCCTGCAATCCACAGTCAGATCCACATTGACCCATGTCATACGTGCATCATATGGACACCCTCACATCATTCTCACCAGCATGCACCACCCATGATCATTCTCATGCGCAGCTATCTATTCATCTGAACCATCCCCATCTTTGCCAAGTGTCAGTCTACTCCTGGGATATCGCCTTTGCGACCTATCTCCTTCTCAACATCCACACCCCTGTCAAGTCAGAAAGTATGTCAGGCTCAAGAGTCTTTTCATCTCCAAACACGTCATCCATTACTTTGCCAATTGAGGGACAAATGCTGGCAAATTATGCCCAATCCATCCGGTTATCTATGTCTGGCTACATTTCAGTCATACAAGATCAAGTGGCACAGACTCACCACCACACACCATCAAATGCATTCTCCTCATCCTATTACAGTGGCCACTCTCGATCAATTTTTCAGTCAAAACAGTTAAATGAGACTGTCTCACGCCTTCCAAGCACAGCTACAGACACATGCACAGAAGCCTAGTACCGCTTCTTCTTGCTCCGCATACTTGCTCATGCTGAGTTGAGCTCCTTCAAGATCAGAATCAGTTACCGGTTCAGGCTCTGAGGATACCCACATGATGCAGTTATCAATTTAGGTGGGAGTTATTTGTGGATGACCAAAGTACGATTAGGTGGGAGTGTTGGGAATGGGAATGGTATTGGGGTAATTACTGTACTATGTCTGAGTTCTAATAGATAAGCACCCATGTGGATGCTTGCTATGCCCCACCATATGTGTATGAGTCTGGTGCAGTCCTGCTGTGCCCTATGTGTATGAGTCTGTGTTTGAGTTTGTCAACACACCCTTTATTACTTCAACATCTTATGTACAGTAAAGGGGGTCTCACCTAGCAAGGAGGAGATCCTAAGAGGAAAACTTAGGGTCCCTTGCTAGTGAGCCATCTGACCTATATACCCATTGTCCATGCTCTACTTCCTCAACATACCTTGCCCCTCTCTTGGGCCTGATGGTATGCACACCCATTCTATAAATACTCGATTTCTCTGGAGCCAATGTCCTGGGACCTGAGCTGAGGTTTGTGGGACTCAGCCCTTAAGGATGTTGGCCTGCACTGAGGTATCTCTCCTTAGCCTAAGTGACTTGGCCTTGGGTTAAGTGGATCCCTTCTCAGCCTTCCTCAGTCCTCAGCCCCCCACCTTAAGTCTCAGCTTCTGGCTTGGGAATTTTGTGGGTAAGTGCTGAGCTGTTCAGTGGGCCTGAAGGTGTCAAAGGTTTGGGAGCCTTGGCTGAAAACCTTGGGTCATTCGGTGCATTCCTGGCTGAGCTGTTTCAGTTTTGGCTTGGGGCTTGGAACAGGTTATCCCCTGACATCACCCCCCTTTCTAGAGTGCTGCATCCTTGAAGCATGCAACATGAGGGAGTTGAAGGCTGGTGATTGAATTCTTTGGGGTGCCCCTGGGTGGGACTGATAGAACTCTCATACTTTGGCTGATGCTGTCATGTCCTCCTCTGGTACCCATGTGTTCTCCTCATAGCCATACCCCTCCCACTTCACTAGGAAATGGAGTCTGCCCCATATCAAGTGGCTATCCAGCACTTTATCCACCACCTAGTGTTAATCCCCATCTACCAACTCAGGTGGTGGGGGCGGCTCAGCCCTTTGGCCTGGGATCAGGTCCTTGGGTGTGGGGATGAGTTTGACCACATTGAAGACTGGATGGAGTTGGGATAGGGAGTGTGGGAGTTTGAGTCTGTATGAGTGTCTTCCCACTTGACCCTGAATGACATATGGCCCAAGGTATCAATGACTCAGCTTATGAGAGGGCTGAGTCATCTGGATGTCTGATGCATCTAGGAACACTCAGTCTCCCAACTGATACTTGGGGGCTGGTGTGAGGGTGGTGCTATTGACAAAGTCACAGCAACAAGATACTCCAATATTAATGAGCTGATAAGGGTGTTCTCCACCTGGTGTAGCAGTAATCCTCAGAGATCAAGCTGAGGGGTAATTGTTACACCAGTCATGACTTATATACCCTAATCCAGTGCTTATTATGTAATTGGAAGACACAAGGCATGGAAACATAAATAGGAGACAACAAACTGAACAATGAACTCCAAGCTGAACCCTGACAGCTGGGGTTTGGCACTAATTGTAGTACCACACATGGTTGTTGTACTGGAACTCAGCTATTGGCAGGAGGTCATCCCAATCATCCTGTTGCTCATCAACAAACAACCAGAGATACTGCTCTAGTTCTTGGTTGACATGTTCAGTCTGGCCATCCCTTTGTGGGTGGTAGGCTGTAGTGGCTGAGAGCTTGATCCTGAGGAGCTGGTAGAGCTCCTGAGTGAACTCTGAGATGAATTGAGGACCTCAGTCTGAGATGACCTGTTTTGGCAATCCATGCATTTTCCATACATGTGCAAGATAGAGCCAAGCTGCCCCCAAGGGCCATGATGGTTGTGTTTATGGGAAGAAAGTGTGCCCTCTTACTGACCAAGTCTACCACATTCATCACTGCATCATGGCCGTGAGCTTCTGGCAGTTCCACTATGAAGTCCACACTAATGGTGTCCCACTGGCATTTGGGGATTGGGAGCAGTTCCAGCTCTCCAATTGGGGGTTGTCTTTGGGCTTTTGTTCTGGTGCAAAGGTCACAGATCTTTACATCTTCTCCCACATACTGAGACATCTGTGGCCACCAGTAGTTTTGGGACACCAGTTTGAGTGTCTTCCATCTCCCAGCATGACCTGCCACCTGAGTGTCATAGTGCTGAGACACTATGTGCCTCCAAAGTTCTGAGTCATTTGGGATGTGCATTTTTCCTTGGAAGTGCAGGAGACCATCTTGCTCAGTCCACTCAGCTGAGTGCACTGACTTCATGCGCCCCTTCTGAAGTTTGGTGACTGCTTTGGCAACTGAATATTTGGGACCTGAAACTTGGAGCTGGTCTCAAAAATCCCAAAGGAGGTCTCATTCCTCCCCAATGGCCATGACTCCTTCAAGGGCCCAGATGGAAAACAGCTCGGGCTGGAGGAGGGTCATATTCTCATTATCCCCTGCACCCAAGCCATGGTCTGACCTGTGGGAGAGGGCATCAGCTTTACCCATGCTTCAGCCTGGTCAGTGGTGAAGTGTGAAGTCAAACTGAGATAGGTAGAGGGACCATTGAGCTTGTCTTTGGTTTAACTTCTTTGAGGTGTGGAAGTACTCTAAGTTCTTGTGATCTGTCCAGATCTCAAACTGGTATTGGGCCCCTTCTAGAAATTGCCACCACTCTTCCAGAGCTCAGATGGTGGCCAACATTTCCTTGTTGTGGATGTTGAGGTTAATCAGCAGAGATTTGATGGTCCAGGGTGATTCTAAGCTATAACTAAACATTGTTATATTTTCTGTAAATATAATCTCTTTATTGTTCTGGCAATAAAGCTTTCCAGAGGCTTTCTAGTAAATCTGGCACTTTAGCACTGGTACCGAGAGCTTGGGACTGATTTCTGATAACACTGTAAATCCAATAGCAATTGAATCTGCAGTCTGTAGTGCTCCAAAACTTGTGAGCAACTGGTCTAATATGACTAGAACCTATCTGGAGTGGTTCAGAACTCAAATGATGAGTCTGAGCAATGATTCCTAATTGGGATGATAAGCAAAGCGCCAAATGAAGCAAGGAGAGAATAATCAATAAAAGATAGTTCACTGGAGTACTACCTACAAACAGTTGTAGTACTTATAGAAAATATGTCTCCTGACCTACTGACGAAGAGAAAAAGGAAATTTAACTACATCTGGTGAGAAGTGGCAGATTTCTGTGTTGCATGAACTTAGGCAGTTGTGTATGTCATACCTGGGTTATTGGAAATAGAAAAAGAAGACTGAAACCTGTCCTGATCCTTCCTTTCCTGATCCTCTTATGTCTTGTATGGTACCATTCTATTTGTATTTCCAATGTATTCCCACTGTGTCCACTGTTCCTAGAGTCTCTTTGTCATCTCCTATCTCCATCCCATGCTTCCTGCTCCTTTAGCCACCGAGGTACTAAAGTGCCATGAACTGAGTCCTGTGCCTGTAGTACAAATAAAAAAGTGATAGAATGATGGAAAATGTAGCTATGGGTGAGTTTTTTTTGGAGTCTTTGTATATTATTTATTTTTAATGTCCTGTGCATATATCTGATCTTTTTGTACTAGTTCCTACTTATATCAATTTTTTAGTGATTTTAGTTATGTATCCATATATAGCTAGCATCTTTATTCCTTTATCTATAACAATGGATCTCATAGTTCTATTCTACTGGGCTCAGGCTTTTGGAGAAGAAGGCAACCAGGTACCATGTTCCATCCTCGGTTGACTGTTGTGACATGGTAGCTCCAGTGGCAGAGTCTGAGGCATCAGCTTCCACTTAGTACATTCGGGAGTTATCTGGGAACACTAGTACCAGAGCCAAGGTGATCAGATCCTTGAGCTTTTGGAAAGCCATCCCCTTGGGCTCTCCCCACTTCCACAACTCTCCCTTTTTGGTGAGGTCAAAGAGTGACTGAGCATGAAGTGAGAACTTCTTGATGAACTGCCTCTAGAAGTTAGCAAAGCCCAGGAATGACTGCACCTCCTTCTGATTCTTGGGTGTTGGCCACTTAATCACTCCCTGAACCTTAACTAGGTCCATCTCTACCCTCCCTTCCAAAATGATGAGACCAAGGTATTTGATCCATGTTTGCTCAAACTCACACTTTTCCTTTCAAAGGTAGAGTTTGTGTTCTCAGAGGCATTCTAGTACTTGGCATGTGATCTTTTGGTGCTTGGCCAGTGTCTTCAAGTAGATGAGGATGTCATCAATGTACATGCAGACAGCACCTTCCATGATGAGATCTTGAAAATGTCATTCATCATTGTTTGGAATGTGGCCAGGCTGTTAGTGAGCCCAAAGAACATTACCAGTGGTTCAAACAGTGCTTGGTTTGTCTGGAAGGCAGCCTTCCACTCATCACCCTCCTTGATCCAAACATTGCTGTAGCCCCACCAAACATGAAGTGCTTGGCTCCTTTGAGTTGGTTTATCAGCTCAGGGATGAGGGGAAGTGGGTACTGGTTTTTGATGGTCATGGCATTTAATTGTTGGTAGTCCTGCATGAGCCAGAGTGACCCATCCTTTTTCTTGATGAAGAAAACTGGGGAGGCCATTGGGGATTTAGATGGTCAAATGTGCCTTGTGTCTAGATTTTCTTTGAAGAAAACATCAAGCTCAGCTTGTTCCAATGGGGACATGGGATATACCTTGCAGTTGATGGGGCTTGAGCCTGGTTCCAACTTGATGGTATGATCCCAAATCCTTCACTCAGGGAGCTTGTCAAATGACTCCTTGGCAAACATGCTCTCAAACTCTTGGAGGTAGTCAGGAATCTTGATCTCAGCTCAGGCATTTCAGTAGTGGGCTTCAGCCAGTCTCTGTGGGGCCATCTGTGTGGCTCAGATGTGCTCTGGCTTGGGTGGCAATGTCATGCACATCAGCCTTCTAGCTCATCCCAGGAGTCCTCAGACTCAGCATCAACTCACTCTGTTGGGATTTATTCCAACTAATCAAGCCAAATATAAACAAAAAATATCGAATTTTCTCATTAATTTAATGAGGAATTATCGGTATATTTTTCCTTTATTTTTCTTTTATTTTTGCATTTCAAAAAGGTCTTGTATTTTTATTTTTACACGACGCGTCGCCGGATTTCAAACTCCGCCGGATACGACGCGCGCGATAATTCCTCGTTATGATGTTCGACTATGACATCATACGGGTGAAATGTATTTGCTCGCATTTGCGCGCAAGTGCATTTTCTCCTCAGTGTTGAACATAACACTGAGGAGGTGAGCAATGTAATTTCTTATGTACAATTAAATCTAATGTAATTATAGCTTTGATTTTAGGTAGTTTTCTTTTATAAATAATAGTGTTGACCATAACACTGAGGAGCTTTGATTTTAGTTTGACATCCCTTGTGCACCTACTGAAGTTGCACCAATATATTAGAACTCATTTTCCTACACACTCCTCATCCTCTTCAGGCAGTTTTGGGAACAGTCCAGCTTGGCATGTTCAGATGTGACATTTGGCCCTTCAGGCCTCTTTCTGCTCTTCCCAAATTTTGGCTTAGCACATGTGAAACTTGGTTGGACAGTGGCTCATTTTGATTTTTCAGGTCTGCCAATCAATCTCAGGGTTGTGCTCCTCTAGCCAGGTGAATCCAAGGATGATGTCTTGCTTGCCCAGGTTGGTGACTGCAAAGGTGGTGCATTCTGTGTGCCCATCCACTCAGAGAATCACATCTACAATCTCCTGAATAGATCCAGCTTCATTAGGAGATACATCCACATTATAGACTGGGATTGCTCTCTGGAGCTTCCAAGTGGTGAGACAGTGACATTCCACATAGGCTTGGTTCATAAATTGTCTGGTGGCCCCACAGTCTATGAGAGCTGGTCCTGACTTGACTTCAGTAGTATCTGTCATCTGAATCTCAACCTTGATGACCAGAGACTTCAGGCTTGGGGCAGCTGCTATCATGTATCTTTTTGGGAGTCATTTCTCCCATTTCCAAAGCCATATCCAAGGTAGCTTCAGGGGTGGTTCAGTTTTTTGTGTGACTATTTTGGGTTGCTCAGACTGGGGGATGGAACAGGGGTTATTTCATTCTCAAATTCCAGGACAGCAAACTGATTATGTACAAGCAGTGGGGGCACATTATTCATCCACTATGGGCCCCAAAACCCCTTTCTTCCCCTTTTGGTATCTCTGTAAGGGGAATCCCTGAAGCACTCACTGAGGTTACCAAGGTCACATGGCTGAGGCTAGCAAGGGGGAAATTGTTAAGTGCATGCACACATGCTCTTGTTTCAGGTGGTTCGGCTCAGTCCAATGAGCCAAGGTTTGGACATGGCATTGGCTTCAACATTCTTGCATTGTGCCAATCCTCCTGCACGTGTCACTGGATTTTGGACTGATGTTCGGTAGGGGTCTGAGATGCTTGGTACCGGACAGTTGGATTACTAACTTAAGTACTGGAAGCATATGTCTAACTTAGTCAATAATCTGAACAGAGAATACATACATGAGGACTAGTTACTTATATAGAGAATGGGGTGCCATAAGATATGCAACAATGTTGCACAAGGCATGGAAATGAGAATGTAAAGTATGGAGGTAAGAATAGTAATATATGAAAAGGCGGGCATACATGCCCATATATGTACCAAAGGGTACCAAAGCAAAGTGAGCAAGTAATAAGGAATATAGTAAGGTGTGATGTACTGAACTGAGCTGAGCCAAACTGAATGGTACTTGTAAGACTTGGAAGTCCATAGTAATACAGTTGGTCAGACTTCAGTTGGTAAGACCAAGAGAACCGAGGCTCAGTAGATCATACTTTGACAGTACCTCCCTCTTAACGGCTGAACCCATGAAGCTGGTAAGCGGAGTTTGAAACATTAAGGTTTTGGATGCCTATCTGAGGTAAGTGAATTGTTTGGGAGCTAAAACTTCCCAGGGTAGCCAACTGCCATCAACTCCTTATCACCTATCATCCTACACCCCCCCCTCCTACTCAGTATGGGCTATGATACTGATGAAGAAGAGTGCCAGTTCAAAGCATGAAAGAAACAGCACCAGCGCCAGTGGGATGAAAAGGCCCAAATAGAATGTGAAGAAGCTGAGCAGTGTGAACATGAGGAGGTGGAGCGGGAACAGCTCCACAAACAGGCAGAGGCCGAGGAGGAGAGGAAGAAGTTGAGCAAAAGGAGTGGGAGGAACAAGAGGCGGCTGTCAGGGCTTCTGCTGAGGCTGAGGCCAAGGCAAGGAAGACTGCCAAGGTGGAATGGGTGTGTGAAAATGCACAGAGGAATGTGGACCTGATGAAGAAGGTCCACGGCACGGCTCCCCCAAGGCAAGACAAGGGGAAGCAGAGGGAGGTGGCAGGCCCAAGCACCTCAGGTGAGGGTACAAAGACAGTGCCGAACCCGAAGTGCGGGTGACCTCCAAAGCTGAGTTTTGTAATTTTTTTATTGTTTTGATTTTTTACTGATTTTTATTTTAAAGTCAAAAGAGGCCAGATTCACAGGGCAAGCCGAGCCGACAGGGGCCCCCTGCGAGAATTGCAGGAAGTGGGCCAATATGTGTGTCATGCCCGAGGGTGGCACGGCTCGCACACAGTGCAAGTCATGCAAGGTCAAATGCGACCTGTTGGTGGGCCGCAAGAGGGGCTGGAGTTGTATTGAGGACTCTGACAAGGCAGCAAGTGAGGTAGAGTGGCCGAAGGAGAAGCAGCCGAGGGTGGGGGCGAGACTGAGCATGGGGCCGGTCTCGGTAGATGTGCCGATGCGGGCAAGCACGGTCTTGGACTGACTCACTTCAGCACTGGAGGCCTTCACCAGCCTATATGAGAGGCAGGTGGGGGTTACAGAACATCAGGTGGAGGCCCTGGAGCTGCTGGCTGGGTCTGTCAACCAGCTGGCTAGCGTCCAGGCAAGGATTTTTGGTCCGGGTTCAGGCTCAGGTCTGGGAAAGGAGAATGTGGAGAAGGATGTGGAAGGGGAAAAGGATCAAGAGAATGAGGAAAAGGAGAAGGAGGATGAGATGGGAAAAGATGGTGAAGAAACCATGAAGGAGTAAAGTAGAAAAAATGTATAGAATTTTTTTATTTTTATAAACTGTTTCTTTTGGGTTTTTTCAGCGAACTGAACTGGAGCAAAAGAGACAGTAAGAGAACTGAGAGAAAGGTGTGAAAAAGACAAGTGAAACGGGCCTAGGTTCAGGTATATCTCAGCTCAGGTGAGTGTGACTTGGTAAAAAATAAAAAAGACTGAGAGGGATATGGGGTATACAGAGTAGTTTAGGAAACATGTACATAGAATGACCATAGATAGCTAAGAGAATAGACCATGAATAAAACAAATAAAAAGCAATCTGAATCATATCAAGGGGACCATGGTGTCAGCAACAACAAGAGCTTCAATACTTAGGAGCGGAAGAGGGAAATGAGCAATGATACTTGTTGGTGTATTGACCAGCTCAAGACTGAGCTTTAACTAATTACCTAAGAACTGTACATATAGTCCGGCGGAGTAGCGGAGTCCAATAACAAGTAATAGAAAGGGGAGGAGTGGAGAAATTATGACACATGGTCCTGGCTTAGCAGGGTAGGCAGAGTGAAATTCAGTGACAATATTGGGCACATGACCGAGTTTGGTAGCAAGCATCCATGATGTCTCTTCATTGGTACTTTCATAACCAGCCCATCAGACCAGGTATAGGAGGTTACAGGGTCTTTGGCATCGGTCTACCTTAGAATCGAGAATTTCAGCTATCTCATACTCAATTTTGACAGGCAGAGGAGGATCCTGAATTTGGTTCAGTATAACATTAGGAGTAGTAGGTTCAAGCATTGAGACATGGAAGACCAGGCGTACTGCCCAGATGTTGTCAGGCAACTGAAAAATGTAAGAACAACTACTGGCTTTGGTTATGACTTCAAAGGGACTGAGATATTTTTCGGCAAGCTTCTTTGTTGGCCGAGTAGTACAGAAGAATTGGGCTTTGACAAAAGCAGAAGAACCAATTGTGAATTGGGGAGCGGGGAGTCGCTGAGCATCGGCCAATGTCTGATACTAAGATTGAGCATGACTGATTTGCTCTTTCAGGGCTTCATGAAGTTGGCCTAAGTCAACAGCAAACTTGCGAGCTTGGGAGGATGCTATGTCTCATTCGGGGTGAACTGTGAGGTTCAGGTGATGTCCCTTATTAGCGAAGAAGGGAGAGATGCCAGTAGTAGCGTTCGGGGCATTATTGTAAGCGAATTTGGCTAGTGGTAATGGTTCAGACCAATTGTCCTGTTGATAGTTGCAGTAGACTCGTAGATATTGTTCCAGGGTTTGATTTACACATTTGGTTTGACCGTCAGCTTCAGGATGGTAACACAAGGTGAAGTGTAAGCGCATGTCAAGGGCTTTACCAAGTGACCTGAAGAAGTGAGAAACAAATTTGCTTCCTCAGTCGGATGTTAAATGGCTTGGTATGCCATGCTTTGAAAAGACATGAAGCATGAACAGTTTTGCTAGTTTGGCCAAGGTAATTGTGTCAACCATAGGAATGAAAATACTTTGTTTAGTGAGTCTGCAGACTATTACCAGAAAAGAAGTAAATCCTGAGGATGGAGGGAGTTGTTCAATGAAATCCATTGAAATAGAATTCCAGGGTTCTCAGGGATTTGTAGTTGCTTCAGAAAGCCGTAGGGTTTGTGTTGCTGTGATTTGGAATGCATACATATGGTGCATGACTTGCAGAAATAGACAACCAAAGTTCGAAGGCCCAGCCAAGTGTATTCTCGGCGAATGAGAGCCAACATCTTGTTCTGACCAAAGTGACGTGATCATGTTTATATTGAAGTACTCATAATCTGAGATTGTTGGTTTCAGGTACATATATGCGGTTGTCCAGTCAAAAAAATCCATCTTCCATTTGCATCCATCTCAGGTTTGGTTTTGGATCCAGACTGAGATGTTGCGATGCTATGGGATCAGTGTGAAGTGCGGATAGGATGTCAGAATGGAGTGTCTCAGAGTCCATGATGATGCTTGCTTGAAGAGCTGGAATGATGAGTTGAGTCACGCAAAGTGATTCTACAAGTTGCAAGGACGTAAAGATTGGCCGAAGATTTTGTGGGTTGATAGTTCCATAGTTGCTACCTCCCTCTTTTAGGTAGACATCCCAACGTCTAGTTAAAGCATCGGGCTTAGTACTGAGCTTACTGGGATGGAACCATATAGTGAGGTTTAATTGAGATAGGTATTTGGACCAACAAGCCTGCCGACAGGTCAACACTTTAGTGGTAGAAAAATACTCAAGGTTTTTATGGTCAGTAATGACATCTACTGGTTCAGCCGAGCCTTCCAGATAGTGTCGCCAACATTTGAAAGCCTTGAAGATTGCTAACAACTCTTTATCGTGCACATCAAAATTGAGCTCTGGACCTGAAAAAGTTCGGGAGTGAAAGGATACTGGATAAATTTCACCTTCAGAGTTAATGATGGAAAGAATAGCTGCAAGAGCATGATCAGAAGTGTCGGTCTCCACGACTATAGTTCAGTCGGGTTCCCAATGCATGAGGATGGGTGCTGAGGTAAAGGCAGCCTTGAGAAAGTCAAAAGACTTTTGACAGTCTTTGGTCCAAGCCCAGGGTGCGCCCTTACAAGTTAGGCAGGTGAGGGGTATGGTGATGTCCAAGTAATTGAAAATAAAATGACAGTAAAAATTAGCGAAGCCGAGGAAGGACTGAATATCTTTGACTTTTCTCAGCTTGGGCCATTCATGGATGGTTTTGACTTTTTCCCCAGCCATAGTGAGTCCATCAGTTCAGAGGATGTAACTAAGGAATTCGACCAAATTTTTGTGCCATTCGCATTTGCTTGCTTTAGCATATAGGCCATGTTTTCCAAGTCATCATAATAATTTGTGGATGTGTTCTTGGTGCTGTTTGATAGTGTCAGAATAGACCAATATATTGTCAATATATGCAACTGTGCAATGATCTAATAGGTCACCAAGGATGTCGTTCATAAACCTTTGAAAAGCCACAGGGGCATTGGACAAGCTGAAAGGTATGACCAGCCATTCGTATGACCCATAGCAAGTCTTGAATGCCATTTTCCACTCATCGCCTTCAGTGATTTGGATTAAATGAAATGCATGTCAAAGATCGATTTTAGAATAGATTCGAACCTTGCATGGAGTGTTCAAAAGGTCTGAAATGAGCAGGAGTGGGTAGCAATCTTTCTTGGTTACTTTGTTGAGTGCCCAGAAGTTGACACATAGCTGAAGTGAGCCATCTTTTTTACAGACGAACAAGATCAGTGTACCATATGAGGACATAGAGTACCGGATAAATCCCATAATCAGATGTTCATCTAAAAACATGCGGAGAGCTTCTAGTTCTGATTTTGATAGGGAGTACAGAAGTGGATGAGGCATCTTGGCGCCATCTTCCAGGGTAATCTTAAGATCGTAGGGTTGACGTGGTCCTAGAGTCTCAGCTTTTGCTTTGCTGAAGACATCCACGAAGTCATGATATTCTTCTGGGATGTTTTCTAGGTCAACCAAGATGGATGGAGCAGAGGGGACCTTAGCTGACTGAGCCAAAGGGGTGTCAATGGCTGATAGGTCTAGCCGGAAAACTTGCAAACCTTCTAGTTTCCAAGCACGCATGAATGTGGCTGCATTAACTGGGGCTATATGCGGAGCTTCCAGCTTTCGGGTGGATCCAGACTTGGGTGAGGGCAAGGCAGCACAAGCTGACTCAGCTGAGGCCTTTGGGACGTCCATAGACTCCATAGAGGTGGTTCAGAATTTAATACTGCCCAGTACCCAGTCAATCAATGGATTGTATCGGGTGAGCCAGTTGTGTCCAAGAACTACTGAAATGGATGTATCTAATGATGTGACATAAAATTCTATGGAATGTGTGTCCTGAGGGAAAGCGGATAGGTATTTCTACTAATTCAGTAATGACCGAGTTCATACTACCATCAAATAATTTCAGAGGAATGGGAGGAATAGAACGAGTGGGTATATTATGATTTCAGATGAAAGTAGATTCTATAAAACTATGGGTGGAACCTGAATCAATCAAGCATTTGAATGGGGTATCAGAAGAACTAGGAATGGAATCGGAAGACAAGTAACCTATTAAAGAGTTTGGATTAAATAAAGTGGAAGCATTGAGCTTAACCTCACTATTAGTACCAGCCGAGTCAACACAACTCTCAGGGTGCTCAGAGGCCGAAGAATTGCAGACTATTTTTTTGGCTCGTTCACCTTAGCCGAACTTTCAGCTTTGGTGTCCGAGGAAGTAGCCGCCTTGAGAGTTGAAGGAGTAGTTGTCACTTGTGCCTTAGTGGATTTTGGGCAGTCTGCAACTTTGTGACTGTCAGTGCCACACAGGAGACAAAGGTTATTGTCAATGCATTTCTGGCATTCCTTGGGAAGGAGCTTGCTGTCCTTACCAAGCTTGTTCACATACTCAGATGGGTTGGGCTGGGACGTAGAGTTGTCCTTGCCCTTACCCTTAGGTTTTTTCAGGCTGTCAGACTTGTCCGTGTTAGTGGACTTAGGCTTGTCTGACTTTCCTTCTTTTTTCAGCTCAGCAGGACCCTCTCAGGCCTGCTCTGCCTTTCTCTCCCAGTATCTCATGTCGATCCATTGAACAATGTTTCAGAGCTGGTCGAGGGTCTGAGGCTTGTTGAAGTGGATCAAGCCGTCCTTGATTCACTTCGGTAGGGCCATATAGGCCTTCTGAAGCAGAGCGTTGTCATTGTAATCGACAAACGCAGCAAGTCAGTAAAATTCCACAAAGAACTGAGTGGCCTTGTGGTTTTCATGCATAGTTAATTTTTTGAGAGCAATATTGGCTTCAGCTCGTTCATCCCAGGAACTGAAGTTGATTTGTAACTTGTCGAGAAAGCCATCTAAATTGGTGGCCCATCTCAGTTTGGTCTGGGGATTGCCAGTGAGATATGGCTTGAAACATTCCAGTGCAGTCCCTTTCAGGTAGGAGATCATGTAATTGACCTTCAGCCTATTGTCAGTAAAGGAATTGGGTCACATCCAGAAATTCATGTTGCACATAAAGATGAAGCTTTTGAGCTTCTTTGGGTCAGCCCCATCAAACAGGTCCAGGTCCCAAGTTCGGGCAGTCTGACCATCTTGGCGTTGCTGCTGTGTGGTCCTACCGAGCTCCAAGATTGCATCGAGGAGGTCCCGATTGTTTGCAGGTTGAGGGGTGCCTCTGGGAGGAGAAGCAGCCCTTGGAGGAGGAGTAAATTGCGGAATAGGAGGGTCATCCGGTTTGGGGACCTCGGGAGGCCTGACCGAGTCATGTTTGCTCCTATTCAAGTTATTATCGTATTTGTCTTCACCTTGTTGCTCATACAGTTCATCATTGATAACCTCTTCTATTTGAGCAGATTGTGAGGGGGAACCAAGAGAATGGAGTGAATGGGGCAAAGTGTTATGACCGAAGTGGAGAAGTGGGGTAGAGGACATTCCATGCACTCTTTGCTGTAAGACCATAGGGGTGAGCTGACTATGTTCGGCTCAGGCAATAGATCTAGTACGAGGAGGCATATTGTTTGAGTAGTAAATGACAGGAAGATGATTGGTTCAGATTATACTGTTAAGTGCATGCACACACACTCTTGTTTCAGGTGGTTCGGCTAGGTCCAATGAG
>QFEC01003666.1:0-12952 GCA_003316585.1 Gomphus bonarii | reverse complement strand
GCATACATGCCCATATATGTACCAAAGGGTACCAAAGCAAAGTGAGCAAGTAATAAGGAATATAGTAAGGTGTGATGTACTGAACCAAGCTGAGCCAAACTGAATGGTACTTGTAAGACTTGGAAGTCCGTAGCTTGTAATACAGTCAGTCAGACTTTGGTCAGTAAGACCGAGGGAACCAAGGCTCAGTAGATCGTACTTTGACAGAAATCCTAAGAGGAAAACTTAGGATCCCTTGCTAGTGAGCTATGCAACCTATATACTCATTGTCCACTTCTTACTTCCTCAACATACCTGACCCCTTGATTGGGCCCTAAGGTATGCTGACCCCACAATCTGTATCCAGTGTCACAGTACTTGGGCAGATACCTCAGTTGCTCAGTTCAGGATGCCTCACATCTGGACCAAGGGACTGCTGCCTCACTTATCACCTGAATGTGCAGTTTGGCTCAGTAACTATCAGTATGGGTGAATAGACTCAGCATTGGTCATGAAATGGGTGGTTCCCTGACATCACCCCCCCTTCTAGAGTGCTGCATCCTTGAAGCATGCACCATGAGTGATTCAAAAGCCATTGATTGAATCCTTCAGTGTAAGGGCAACCCCTGTAATATTTGCTGAGGTTACTGAAGTCACATGACCAAAGCTAGCAAGGGGGAAAACCTAAGAGGAAAACTTAGGGTCCCTTGCTAGTGAGCTATGCAACCTATATACTTGTCATCTGCTTCCTACTTCCTCAGCATACCTGACCCCTCAATTGGGCCCTAAGGTATGCTGGCCCCATAACCCATATCTGGCATTCCAGCAGTTGGGCTGATACCTTGGCTGCTCAGTTCAGTATGTTGTGTGGTTGGACCAAGCAGCCATCATAACTCTTATTGTATGTACATTTGGTTTGGCTTGGTCACCATTGGTATAGGCGAATCAGTTCAGTATTGGTTCGGGCCATGAGATGGGTGGTCCCCTGACATCACCCCCCCTTCTAGAGTGCTGCATCCTCAAAGCATGTGCCATGATTGATTCAAAGGCCACTCATTAAATCCTTTGGGGTGCTCCCAGGTGTGAGTGGTAGAACTCTTGTACTCTTGCTGGTGCTGCCATGTCCTCCTCCATTACCCAGGTGTTCTCCTCATATCCATACCCCTCCCACTTCACTAGGAAGTAGAGTCAACCCCTCATCAGCTGACTGTCCAACACCCTCTCAACCACATAGTGCTCCTCCCCATCTACTAGTTCAGACAGCAGGGGTTAGCTCAGCTCTTCAGCCCAGTATTGGGTCTTTGGTGGCTGGGAGCAGTTTGACCATGTTAAAGACTAGATGAAGCTGGGATATGGATGGGGGAAGCTAGAGCTTGTATGAGTGCTTCCCTACTTAGCCCTGTATGATGTACAGCTGGAGGTAGCAATGACCGAGCTTTCAGGAAGGTCAGGTCATGCATATATCTGATCTGTCAAGGAAGACTCAGTCGCCTATGTGATACTCAGGAGCAGGGATGCAGCATTGGTTGTAGTATTGAGCCATATCGTCCTTCACTTTGGCCAGTGCTGACTTTGCTTCTTCTAATGACTTCTCCATCCTGTCTTTGAACTCATTCACCACCTTGGCTCAGGACTTGGGTTCCCAGGGCTTGAAGCCCATGCACAGGTGTCTCCCAGTGTCCAACATGAATGGGGTTTGCTGTGTGGCTGAGTGTACATGATTGTTGTATTGGAACTCGGCCAATGGTAGGAGATCATCCCAGTCATCCTGTCACTCATTGATGAATAAGTGAAGGTATTGTTCAAGTTCTTGGTTGACACGCTCAGTTTGGCCATCCGCTTGGGGGTGGTATGTGGTCATGGCCATGAGCTTGATACTGAGGAGCCAATAGCACTCATGAGTGAACTCAGCGATGAACTGAGAACCTTGGTTGGAGATGACTTACTTTGGGAGCCCATACAGCTTCCATACATGTGCAAGGTAGAGCCAAGCCACACCAAGTGCATTGATGGTTGTATTTGTGGGAAGGAAGTGTGCCCTCTTGCTGACTGAGTCCACTACATTCATCACTGTATCATAGCTGTGGGATTGGGGGAGCTCAACTATGAAGTCCACACTGATTGTGTCCTACCAAGACTTGGGGATTGGGAGTGGTTCAAGTTCTGCCATCGGTGGCTGCCTTTGGGTCTTGGTTCAGGTGCAGAGGTTACAGGTTTTTATGTATTGTCCTATGTACTGAGACATATGCAGCCATCAGTAGTTTTGTGACACAAGTTTGAGCATTTTCCATCTTCTGGCATGTACTGCCACCCACATGTTGTGGTGTTGTGATACAATCCACCATTTTAGCTTGGGATCATTGGGGACTGTCAGAGGACCACCCATTTTGTGACCCAAACTGATGCCAAACCAGTTCACCTATACCAACAGTTACTGGGCCAAACCGAGCATACATATGATAAGAGCTACCACAGCTGCTCGGTCCATCTGTGCAACATACTGAACCAAACAACCGAGGTATTGGCCCAAGCACCAGAATGTTGAATACGAGTCGTGGGGTCAACATACCTTAAGGCCCAACCAAGGGGTAAGGTATGTTGAGGAAGTAGGAACTGGATGACATGTATATAGCTTGCATAGCTTACTAGCAAGGGACTCTAAGTTTTCCTCTTAGGTTTTCCCCCTTGCTAGGTGAGAATCTAGTTCTATGTACACAATCTAATAGACTTAGGTTTTCTCCCTTGCTAGCTTTGGTCATGTGACTTTGGTAACCTCCATGAATGCTACAGGGATTGCCCTTACATTAGGAAAACTTTGCCCAATAAGGACTTGGAGTTGCACTACCATATGACCATAGGTAGCTTCAGTTTGAACAAAAGTGATTTGGACAGTCTCACTCACTTGCTTATGTAACACCAGACTCCCCCTCCTCTATAACTGTAACAGCCTTGAAATTGTATGCACTACTGAGTTCCTGAGCCAAAATGGACACTGATGAACATTTCCTTCAGTTAGAACAAGAGTTGTTGGCAAACTGAGTGGCTAATGCTGAAATTAGTAACACCTTGAGGGCAATAATGCAGAGATTAGAAAGTGAACCAGAGAGAAGGGAAAGAGAAAGAGAGTTGCTCAACCCTGAAGATGACCCAACACCTCATGCCCACAAACCAAGGGTGACCGAGACAAAGGCTGTGCATTCCTCAATTCCTGCAGCATCTACTTCACGATCTGTGGTTATCACTTCCCAAATGATCAGGCCCACATCCATTGGGCCCTATCCTTCAAAACTGACCAAGCAGCTCAGTTCGCTAACAAGGTCCTCTGAGCTGAGAGTTCCGGCTGATTCCACTACCCAGATTGGAACACCTTTGGAGCTGACTTCGTCAACTGCCTCTTCCCAAAGAACGAATAGCTCTCAGCCCTCATGAGACTTGAAGGGATGGGATAGTACCAGGGTAAAGACTCAGTGGAAGAATACATCGACCAGTTTTGATAGACCTGGCCAAGTATCACAATGGCAAGATGGTCGTGATCAAATTTTGCAAAGGACTTGAACTGAGCATGCAGAATCGAGTAGCCCTACTAGGGATCAGAGCACCAGACTTTGATGATCTGGAAGGGTGGTATGAAGTGGCAAGGAGAGTTGCGAGGAACTGGGAAGCAAATGACACATTCACAGAAGTGAACTGAAGCCAAATGGTCACAATGCCTTGGTTCCCCATGAATCCAATGAGAGCCACTTGGGAGAGACCTAGAGTGGACATCAACCCCTGGCAGTCAACCCCATCTGCTCCCATTGCACCAAAAAACAGTGTCCAGCCCCCATGGACATTGACCAAGCTCAGCCCTGAGCAACACTGTCAGGAGTTTGCTCCCGATGCAGGAAGCCAGGCCACTATGTCAAAGAGTGCCCCCTCTCATTCAATATCCAGACCATGACTGTGGAAGAGCGATTGGAGCTGCTACCCAAGCTCCTAGCACTGGCCAACGAAATCAAGTTCCCCATTGACCGAGGCTGAGGGCAAGTCTGAGACCAAAGTGGCAGAAACATTGGAAAAGGAGGAAGAGGGTTTTGGAGCCCACAATGGATGAGTGATGTGCCTCCACTGCCTGTACATAACTGGTTCTTGTGTTTGGAAGTAGAATGTGAAACAACCCCTGTTCAACTGAACTGAACCAAGACCGATACAGCTGCACCAAAACCTGACACCCCCAAACCTGTGAGACCCCCCTGGATATGGATCCTAACATCACAGCCAATCCTAGCCCTAAATCCCTCATTATCAAGGTAGAGATTCAGACCACTGACACAGCCAAGGTCTGCTATAGACCTGCCCTTATTGACAGTGGGGCCTCTGGACTGTTCATGAATTGAGCCTATGCTGAACATCTTCGCCTCACCACTCAGAAGCTCCTGCAACCAATCCCCATCTACAATATGGATGGATCCACCAACAGAGCAGGATCTATTCAAGAGATAGTGGATGTGATTCTTTGAGTAGAAGGGCATTCTGAACACACCACCTTCACAGTCACCAACCTGGGTGGGCAGAACATCATTCTTGGGTTCAATTGGCTAGAGAAGCACAATCCTGAGATCAACTGGCAAACTTGGAAAATCAAAATGAACTGATGCTTGGACCAGTGTCACACCTGCCAAGCCAAGGTTTGGGAAGAACAGAAGGAGACCAGGAGGGCAGAATGATGAATTAGGATGTGCTGAGCTGGCCTGTTCCTGAAGCTGCCCGAGGATGAGGATGAGCAGAAGGGAGAGGATACCGGGCCAGAGGGGCCTTGGAAGAAGTTGGAGGAAGGAGATAGGCTGATGTATGTGATGTTGCTGCCTAAGTTGAAGCACATCCGAGCCATGCAGACGACCTCACAGAGGCTAGCAAAGGCACATTACAAGAACATCCAAGCTGAAACTGAGATTCTGGACTATCTCTGAGAGTTCAAAAGTGTGTTCATGAAGGAATCCTTTGATGAGCTTCCTGAGCGAAGGATCTGGGACCATGCCATCAAGCTAGAACCAGGATCCAATCCAGTCAACTGCAAGGTGTATCCCATGTCCCTGGTGGAACAAGCCCAGCTCAACGACTTTGTCCAAGAGAACTTAGACACAGGATGTATTCAGCCATCAAAGTCCCTGATGGCCTCCCTGGTATTCTTCATCAAGAAGAAAGACAGCTCACTTCAGCTTGTGCATGACTATCAATGACTGAACGCCATGACCATCAAAAATCAGTACCTGCTCCCTCTTATACCAGAGCTGATTAACCAACTCAGAGCTAAGTACTTCATGAAGCTGGACATTTGGTGGGGTTACAGCAATGTCTGGAAGTGGAAGGCAGCATTCAGGACAAACCAAGGGTTGTTCAAACCGCTGGTGATATTCTTCGGCCTCACTAACAGTCCAGCCACTCTCCAAACAATGGTGAATGAAATCTTCCAGGACCTCATCATGGAAGGGGTCATTTGGGTGTACATTGATGACATCCTCATCTATTCAAAAACCCAAGACGAACACCAAGTGATCATAAAGCAAGTGCTAGAACACCTCCAAGAAAACAAGCTCTACCTGAGGAAGGAGAAGTGTGAGTTTGAGCAGACACATATAGAATACCTCAGATTGATCATCTTGGAAGGGAAGGTGGAGATGGACCCAGTGAAAATCCAGGGCATAACCAAGTGGCCTCAGCCAATGAACTGAAAAGAAGTGCAATTCTTCCTTGGGTTTGCCAACTTCTATGAGTGGTTCATCAAGGACTTCTTGCTCCATGCTCAACCTTTGTTCAATCTCACAAAAAAAGGAGAAGAGTGGAGGTGGGGAGAAGCAGAAGAAGTGGCACTGCAGAGGCTGGAGGATCAGATCACCTCAGCCCCAGTCTTAACCTTTCCAGACGACTTGTGGATGTACCAAGTAGAAGCTGACACCTCGGATTTTGCCATGGGAGCCACCCTCTTGCAACAGTCACCCAAGGACAGGATGTGGCACCCAATCACCTTCTTCTCCAAGAGCCTAAGTCCAGTTGAGCAGAACTATGAGATCCATGACAAGGAAATGTTGGTCATCATGCAAGCTTCAGAAGAGTGGCAGCACTTCCTGGAAGGAGCCTAGCTCAAATTTGAGATCTGGACAGATCACAAGAATTTGGAATACTTCTGGATGTTGAAGAAGCTCAACCGAAGGCAAGCGAGGTGGTTGTACTCCACCATCAACCAGGCCAAAGCATGGGCAAGGCAGACACACTCTTGAGAAGGTCAGACCATGGGACTGGGGCAGGAGCCAATGAGTACATGACCCTCCTTTGGGCAGACCTGTTCACAATCAAAGCCTAGGAAGGGCTCATGGTGGTGGGAGAACAGCAAGACCTCCTTCAGGACATTTGGGCACACCTGTGAACATCCAGACTTGACGATCCAGTGGCCAAAGCAATCACTGAGCTGAGGAAAGGTCATGACTGATTGGTGCATTCAGCCGAGTGGAGCGAGTGGGAAGGCCTCTTGCACTTCTAGGGTAGGATCTACATCCCATAATCCCGAACTGAGGCAATGCATCATCTCCCAGCACCATGATACCCAAGTGGTGGGACATGTGGGAAGGTGGAAGACCCTTGAGCTTGTATCACAAAACTACTGGTGGCCACAGATGTCTTGGTACATCAGTCAATATGTAAAAACCTGCAACCTCTGTATCCTAACCAAGACCTGAAGACAGCCACAAATGGGAGAACTCAAACCACTACCCATCTCCAAGTCTCAGTGGGACATGATCAGCATAGATTTTATAGTTGAACTCTCCCAAGCCCATGGCTACAATGCAGTGATGAATGTAGTGGACTTGGTCAGCAAGAGGGCACACTTCCTCCCCACAAATATGACCATCACTGCGCTTGGGGTGGCTTGGCTCTACCTCGCACACATCTGGATGTTACATGGGCTCCCAAGGCAAGTCATATCTGACTGAGGTCCAGAGTTCATTTCTGAGTTCACTCACAAACTCTATCAGCTCCTCAGGATCAAACTTGTGGCCACAACAGCATACCACCCTCAGGCAGATGGACAAACCAAGCATGTCAATTAAGAGCTGGAACAATACCTTCAGCTATTCTTCAATGAGTGACAGGATGACTGGGATGACCTGCTCCCATTGGCTGAGTTCCAGTACGACAATCATGTACACTTAGCCACTCAGCAAACCCCATTCATGCTAGACACGGGAAGGCACCCATGCATGGGCTTCAAGCCAGGAGAGCCCAAGTCCCAAACCAAGATGGTGAATAAATTCAAAGACAGGATGTAGAAGTCATTGGAGGAGGTGAAGTTGGCCCTGGCCAAAGTGAAGGATGACCTGGCTTGGTACTACAACCAGCACCACATTCCAGCCCCCAAATATCACATAGGTGACTGAGTCTTCCTTGATAGATCTGACATTTGCACAACCCAACTGTCCTGGAATCTCAGTCATCACTACCTTGGGCCTTAGGTCATACAGGACCAAGTAGGGAAGCACTTGTACAAGCTCCATCTCCCCCCATCCATGTCCCGGCTCCATCCAGTCTTCAACGTAGTCAAACTGCTCCCAGCTGCCAAAGACCCAATACCCAGCCACCCCCACCACACAAACTGGTAGATGGAGAGGAGCACTATGTGGTAGAGAGGGTGTTGGACAGTTGGCTGACAAGAGGCCAACTCTACTTCCTGGTGAAGTGGGAGGGGTATGGATATGAGGAGAACACTTGGGTAGCTGAGGAGGACATGGCAGCACCAGCAAAAGTACAAGAGTTCTACCACTCAAACCTGGGAGCACCCCAAAGGATTCAATCAGTGGCCTTTGAATCAATCATGGCACGTGATTTGAGGATGCAGCACCCTAGAAGGGGGGGTGATGTCAGGGGACCACCCATTTTGTGACCCAAACTGATGCTGAACCAGTTCACCTATACTGATGGTTACTGAGCCGAACCAAGTGTACATATGATAAGAGCTACCACAGCTGCTTGGTCCATCCGTGCAACATACCAAACCAAACGACTGAGGTATTGGCCTGAGTACTGGAACGTTGAATACAAGTTGTGGGGTCAACATACCTTAAGGCCCAACCGAGGGGTAAGGTATGTTGAGGAAGTAGGAACCAGACAATGCATATATAGCTTGCATAGCTCACAAGCAAGGGACCCTAAGTTTTCCTCTTAGGTTTTCCCCCTTGCTAGGTGAGAATCTAGTTCTATGTACACAATCTAATAGACTTAGTTTTTCCCCCTTGCTAGCTTTGGTCATGTAACTTTGGTAACCTTGGCAAACACTACAGGGGTTGCCCTTACAGGGACATGGATCCTTCCTCTGAAGCTGTGAGGGTGATGCTATAGACAAGGTCATGACAACAAGATACTCCAATATTTAATAAGCTGATAAGGGTATTTTCCACCTGGTGTAGCAGTAATCCTCAGTTTATACAAAGGTTACTAGCAATAAATACATAGAAGCCCACCTGGTGTAGTGGTAATCCTCAGTTTATACAAAGGTTACTAGCAATAAATACATAGAAGCCCACCTGGTGTAGCGGTAATCCTCAGAGATCAAGCTGAGGGGTAACCATTACACCAGTCATACGTATATACCCTAGCAGAAAGTCACGGAAGGTCATAGAAGGTTCTGGAAGGTTCTGGAAGGTGATAGAAGGTGATAGAAAGTGATAGAAGGTCCCAGAAAGTTGTGGAAGATGATGGAAAATTATTGAAACTTCTGGAAGGTTATGGAAAGTTATAGAAGGACATAAATGAGAAACAACAACTAACAGCAATCTCCAACTGAACCCTGACAGAAGCATAGGAGACTTTCCCGTTCACTCCATTTGGCCAAATGCACTGACCAGTCATGATCCTTCCTTAGCTTGGTGATTGCTTTGGCCACAGGATCCTCAGGTCTGGCCATCTGGAGGTGCACCCAAATATCCCAAAGGAGGTCTTGCTCTTCTCCCACTACTGTGACCCTTTCCAAGGCTTGGATTGCAAACAGGTCTGGCAGAAGGAGGGTCATGTCCTCATTGTCTCCTGCCCCAGTCCCATGGTCTGATCTCCTCAGGAGCATGTCTGCCTTGCCCATGCTTCAGCCTGGTTGATGGTGCAGTGTGAAGTCGAACTGAGACAAGTAAAGGGACCATCTTGTTTGCCTTCAGTTGAGCTTCTTTGACATCTGGAAGTATTCCAACTTCTTGTGATCTTTCCAGATCTCAAATCTGAGCTGGGCTCCTTCCAGGAAGTGCTGCCACTCTTGTAAAGCTCACATGATGACCAACATTTCCTTGTCATGGATCTCGTAGTTCTGCTCAACTGGACTTAGGCTCTTGGAGAAGGTGATTGGGTGCCACATCCTGTCCTTGGGTGACTGTTGCAAGAGGGTGGCTCCCATGGCAAAATCTGAGATGTCAGCTTCTACTTGGTACATTTATGAGTTGTCCAAAAATGTCAAGACCAGGGCTGAGGTGATCTGATCCTTCAGCCTCTGCAGCGCCGCTTCCTCTGCCTCTCCCCACCTCCACTCTTCTCCTCTCTTCATGAGATTGAACAAGGGCCATGCATGGAGCAAGAAAGCTTTGATGAACTGCTGGTAGAAGTTGGCAAGCTTGAGGAAGGATCGTACTTCCTTCCAGTTCATCAGCTGAGGCCACTCAGTCATGCCCTGGATTTTCACTGGGTCCATCTCTACCTTCTCTTCTGAGATGATCAGTCCGAGGTATTCTATACACATCTGTTTGAACTCATACTTCTCCTTCCTCAGGTAGAGCTTGTTTACTCGGAGGCATTCTAACATTCACCTTGTGATAGCTCGGTGCTCAGCTTGGGTTTTCAAATAGATTGAGCATGTCATCAATGTATACACAAATGACCCCTTCCATGATGAGGTCCTGGAAGATCTTGTTCATCATCATTTGGAATGAGGCAGGGCTGTTGATGAGACCAAATAACATCACCAGCAGCTTGAACAACCCTTGGTTTATCTGGAATGCTGCCTTCCACTCATTGACCTCCTTGATTTGGATGTTGCTGTATCCCCACCAAATGTCCAGCTTTGTGAAGTACTTGTCTCCTTTGAGTTGGTTAATCAGCTTTGGTATGAGAGGGAGCAGGTACTGATTTTTTATGGTCATGGCATTCAGTCATTGGTAGTCCTGCACAAGCTGAAGCAAGCCATCCTTCTTCTTGATGAAGAACACTGGGGAGGCCATCAGGGGTTTCAATGGCCAAATACGTCCTGTGTCTAAGTTTTCCTGGATGAAGTCATTGAGCTTGGCTTGTTCCACTGGGAACATGGGGTACACCTTGCAATCGACTAGATTGGAGCCTAGTTCTAGCTTGATGGCATGGTCCCAGATCCTTTGCTCAGGGAGCTCATCAAAGGATTCCTTTGTGAACATGCTTTTGAACTCTTGGAGATAGTCTGGGATCTGTAGGGTGTATATATGCACTATACCACCTCTGACCAATTCAACCTTAATATATTGTATTTTTATGGTCAAAAATTTCAATAATGATTCATTATATGTAGTATTATTTTTCTGTATTTTTCTGTATTTTTCCTACCATTTGTTCACAAGATCTCACTTTATTTTGTTGTATACTACCAAGTGTGGCACCCATATTTGCCTCTGCCTCGAGATTACATGCATGCCCCAGAGTTTGACAGGAGCTGCCTGAGCAGTCACTCAGTAGCTCACTTATTAGATGGGTGTCTGGCTGGTACTAAAGGGCTGGTTCATGCATATATGTGGGTGAGACACTGCCCACGTATTATTCCCCTCCTCAGTGTTGGATATCACTGAGGAGGTAAGCAACCCATCTAGCAATAGTGAAATAATCACTAATTTCTTTATATTTCTTTATGTACAGTGATAATATTAGGTTCCCTTGGAAATTCCTACACCCTGCTGTGAACACAGTTGCTTAATCCCAACATAGGTTATAGGCCCCAGAGACCAAGCAGAGAAGCCATCCCTTAGTATGGGAAAGCTAGCTACTGATGGGTCCAATTGGCCCTGGTGGTGGGCTAATCTTCATACCCACTTTGAGTCAAAAAACCTTCTCAAACATATAGAAGGCACTGTTGACAGGCCACCTGATCCTTCTACATTCACCAACAGTCACATCCTCACTGATGAAGAGGAGATTAAAGTTGACAAGGCTGAGGAGAGACTTGAAATGTTTTTGGCCCAAGAAGGACTAGTGAAAAGCCATATTTAGGTCTCAGTGTCGGAATCACTGGCACTCATTCTAGAAAAGAAGCAAACTGCTAAAGAAACCTGGGATGCATTAGTGGTCAAAATGACCAAGAAGCCCAAAATAGTGGTCACTACTGTACAAAGACAGCTCCAGAACCTAAAGTGTTTCTTTCGATGCAACAGTCATGACCTTGCAATTGTATTGGTCCACATGGATGACTGCACTATTGCTGCGATGTCAATCCAGCTTGTCAACAAGTTCAAAGCAAATATCTCCGAGCACATTGCAATTACCAACCTCGGCAAGTTGCATTGGTTATTAGGGATAGAAGTGAAAAGAAATTGAGATCAATGCACCATCCACCTCTCTCAAGAGTCCTACATTGTTTCAATCCTCTGACAATTCAACTTTGATGAGCTAAAACCCACGTCGACCCCGATGCAACCCGGATTGCTGCTTTCCATGTCCCAGACCCCAAAAACGACAGCTGAATGAGCCCAAATGCATGACATGCCGTATCATGAGGCCATTGGATCATTGATGTATGCCACTCTAGGGACATGACCAGATATAGCATATGCCATCCAAACGCTGTCCTGCTACTCAACAAAGTTCAGACAAATGCACTGGGAGGCTGTAAAGAGAGTTTTTCATTATCTAAATGGTACAAAAAAGCTTTGGCTGACTTACAGATGAGCCAAAATTGAATTAACAGGCTATGCTGACATGGATGGTAGCATGGCCAAAGACCAACATGTGATATCAGGATATGCCTTTGTCATTAATGGCAGCACTGTGTCCTGGAGCACAAAATGTCAGAATGTTGTTTCACTTTCTACAACAGAAAGTGAATACGTAGCTGCTGCTCATGCTGCCAAGGAGGCCCTTTGGCTCTGATCCCTTATCCAACAAGTTTTCGACATAAAATTGTCACCTACAACGATGTTTGTGTCAGCAACGACAAGAGCTTCAATACTTAGGAGCGGAAGAGGGAAATGAGCAATGATACTTGTCGGTGTATTGACCAGCTCAAGACTGAGCTTTAACTAATTACCTAAGAACTGTACATATAGTCTGGCGGAGTAGCGGAGTCCAATAACAAGTAATAGAAAGGGGAGAAGTGGAGAAATCATGACATTACCCCCTCCTTTAAGGTCAATGTCCTCATTGACAATAGTGGCCGGACCACCGGATGGTCCAAAACATTGGGTTGGGGCAGCATTCATTTGGGCGCCTAAGGTTCGCTGTTTGTTGTCCTCTCCACCCACAGTCTTGACCGAGTGGGCTCACACTGTCACATGCAGTGTGGGATTCCAATGGTGGGGAGAAGAGGTAAGTCGGCCCCTGTAACCGTCCTAGCTGTCATGCCGGCGTGCATGGCGGTGGGGCACCCTCTTCGCGAGAAGAAGGTAAGGCAGGGGTCGTGAGTTCGGTCCCCTGCTGGTCGTTCTGGTCATCGCGCCGGCGTGTGCGACGACAGCCAGTGGTTTTGGTTGTCTCTTGGTTGTCACACCGGCGTGCGCGATGACCGTGGGTTGTCTTCTGGTTGTTGCACTGCTGTGTGCAATGATGTTCTGTCACTTGTGTTGTTGTGCTGGTGTCTGTGCCACTCCTCGCAGACCTTCCTCACACTGCACCTCCTGTACCTCATCCTGCACCTCCCGCACCTCATCCAGCACCTCCCACACCTCATCCTACATCTCCTGCACCTTATCCTGCACCTCCCATACCTTATCCTGCACCTCCCGTACCT
>QFEC01003657.1:0-11775 GCA_003316585.1 Gomphus bonarii | reverse complement strand
GGTGGTTGAGAGAAGAACATGTGTTGAGAGCACTAGCCCCCAATGATCTGTTACATCAAAATAGGCATTCAAAACCTTATAGGATCAACTCTGCTTACTGGCCTCATGGGCTCAGCCGTTAAGAGGGAGGTACTGTCAAAGTACAATCAACCGAGCCTTGGTTCACTCGGTCGCAACGACCAAGGTCCTTCCATTAGTCCTTGACTTACAGGTCTTAGGATCACGTTCAGCTCAGTTTGGTTACATTCTACTTCACTCCATTTTATCCTTTCATTCATTCGCTTCACTTCAGTACCCTTTGGTACATGTACGGGCATGTATGCCCACCTTCATTCTTTCTAGCACTTTCGCCCCACATATCTTCATTCTAGTTTCCATGTCTAATACAACCCTGTTGCATATCTTAAATGTTCCTCTTTTCCTATATAAGCTACCCATTATCTGTATGTATTCTTCATTCAGATAATTGACTTAGTTAGACATATGTCCTCTAGTTCTTAAGCCCCTTCGTCCATTGCTTGGTTCTGACAACCTTGGGCACTAACCAAGCCCCATCCAAAATATAGTGGCTCGGCAGATAGATAGGCACAATGCACAAACATTGAAGCCAATGCCACATCAGCCTTCAGCTCATTGGACTGAGCTGAACCACCTGAACCAAGAGTGTGTTGTGCACGCACTTAACAGTATCTATCTCAATTCAACCTCACAATTTGGTTCTGTCCCAGGAAACTTGACACCAAGCCCAATGCTTTAACTAGATGATGGGATGTCTACCTAAAAGAGGGAGGTAGCGACTATGGTACCATCAATCTGCAAAACCTTTGGCTGATATTCACATCCTCACAACTGGTAGAATCACTTTGGGTGACTCAACTCATCATTCTGACTCTTCAAGCAAGCATCATCATGGACTCTGAGACACTTCATTCCAGTATCCATCCACACTTCCCACAGATCCTATAGCATCGCAACATCTTGTTCCAAACCTGAAACTGAACCAAAGATGGATGCAAACAGAAGATGGATTTCTTCAACTGGAAAACCAAATATATGTACCTAAAACTAACAACCTCAGATTAAGAGTACTTCAGTATAAGCATGATCACATAATCTTGGGTCACTTTGGTCAAAACAAGGCATTGGCTCTCATTCACTGAGAATATACTTGGCCAGGCCTCCAAACCTCAGTCACAGATTTCTGCAATGTATGCATTCCAAATCACAGCAACACAAACCCTACAGCTTTCTGAAGCAACTACCAATCCCTGAGAGACCCTGACATTCTATTTCAATGGATTTAATTGAGCAACTCCCTCAGTGGTTGGGATTCATGATAGTCTGCAGACTCACTAAACAAAGTATTTTCATTCCTACAGTTGACATGATTACCTTGGCCAAACTAGTGAAACTGTTGGTGCTCCATGTCTTTTCAAAGCATAGCATACCAACTCATGTAACATCTGACTGAGGAAGTGATTTCATTTCTCACTTCTTCAGGTCACTTGGTAAAGCCCTCAACATGCACTTACACTTCACCTCAGGTTATCATCCCAAAGCTGAGAGTCAAACCAAACATGTAAATCAAACCCTGGAACAATAGCTACAAGTCTACTGCAACTATCAGCAGGAGAACTGGTCTGAACTGTTACCTTTAGCTGAATTTTCTTACAATAACACCTTGAATGCTACTACTGGCATCTCTCCTTTCTTCACTAATAAGGGACATCACCCGAACATTACAGTTCATCCCAAACAAGACCTCACTTCCTCCCAAGCACATGAGTTTGCTGTTGACTTAGGCCAACTTCATGAAGCCCTGAAAGAGTAAATCAGTCACACTCAATCTCAGTATCAGACATCAGCTGATGCTGTTGAGTGCATACCTGCAAAATGCACCTCATATGAGCTTCAAGCATAATATATAGCTAATTACTGGACAATACTCGAAGAGAACAATGCCTAATTTACTCAAGTATTTTTCTTGAATTTTTTGTATTTTTATCCAACTCTGTCAGAATTTTTTTCATTTTCTTTTTCATGTATTTTGTACGTGCAATGCATACTTTGACTTCCATTTTGGGGTAACACATGTCAACCAAAAATTTGGCGACGACCAAAATAAATCGGTCACTTGGTACTGACTGGCACTAAAGTGCCAGCTCAGCAATACACACGAGTGAGACACTCACTCGTGCAGGCCTCTCTCCTCAGTGCTTGACAGCCACTGAGGAGGTGAGCCCACTGTAACATTAGTGTAGAATTATGATCTAATTTTTTATTGAAATTGTAGTTTATTATTTTAGGTATTGTAAAATTTAATAGTGCTTGACAGCCACTGAGGAGTTTATTATTTTAGACATCCTTCTTTCCTGAACCTACTGAGCACTTAAGTTGTTCTATGTCCTCTTTAGATGCCTGGTGACTTGCTGCTCCTGAGTTTGCAATTGGGTCCTCAGCTTTTATCAAAGCTCAATTTTTCCACACTACTCAGCCAATGAAGAAGCTTACTGAAAAATATCTCAGCCCCTTTGAAGTCATAGCCAAAGCCAGGAGTCATTCCTACACTCTTCAGTTGCCTGACAATATGTGGGCAGTCCATCCAGTCTTCCATGTCTCTATGCTTGAGCCTGCAACTCCTAATGTTATACCAAACTGAGTTCAGGAACCCCCTCCACCTGTCAAAATAGATGATAAGATTAAGTATGAGATAGCTGAAATCCTTGACTCAAAGGTAGACCGATGCTGGAGACCCTGTAGCCTCCTTTACCTGGTCCATTGGGCTGGTAATGAAGGCACTGATGAAGAAATGTCCTGGATACTCACAACTGAACTCAGTCACACTTCCAAGATCATAGCCAAATTTCACTCTGCCTACCCTGCTAAGCTGGGACCATGGTCCCCTTGACCTGATTCTGTTTTCTTTTCTGTCTTACTCATGGTCTATTTTCTTAGCTATCTATGGTCATTCTATGTACAAGTTTCTATCCTAAAAGTTTTCTCTGCCTACCCTCATACCCCTCTCAGTTTTTTCATTTTATCACTAAGTTACGCTCATCTGAACTGAGACCTACCTGAATCTCAGCATGTCACACTTGTCATTTTGCACACCTTACTCCTAGTTCTCTTACTCTCTTTCACTTCACTTGATTTTAAAATCAAATTTATACAAAAGATTTCTATTTACTTTTGTATCTACATCCTCATCCTTCTCCTCATCCTTCTCCTCATTCTTATCCTCATCCTGATCCAACCTGATCCAACCTGATCCAACCTGAGCTGAACCCTTCCCACTCAGGCACCACAGTGCCATCCAAGATCCATGACTGGATACTCACCAGCTGGTCTACTGACCCAGCCAGGAGTTCCAGTGCTACTGTCTGCCTCTCTGCAAGGTGGTTCTGCACCTCAAGTGTCAAGGCAAGGTAGCTCACAATCAAGCTTGCCCACTCAGGCACCTGTATTGAGGCCCCTCCTCCACTGGGCTTAAGTGCCTCTACCTGAGGCACCTTCTTCTTCAGCTTCCCAGCCAATACCACCTTCTCACCCTCATCCTCGGTGTCCATCAGGAGGCTCTGGCCTTGCTTCCTGCCCCTCAATAGACTGCACTGTACCTTGCACACCTTGCAGGCTGCACAAGTCATGCCAGTGTCTGAACCAATGCAATCTTCTTCTCACTGCTCACACACATTGCAAGGCAGCCCCTCAGTTTTTGAATGACCTACCAGCTCCTTGCTTTTCAGCTAAAATCAATAAATAAATAAAAATATATAAAATAAACAAATCAAACACTCACCAGGTGAGGCACCCTTGGTGCCTTGGCCATCCTTGGCTCTCTTTCACTCCCTCTCCTCCTCTTCCTCCCTTTTCTTCCTCTCAGCCTCTTCCTACCACTCCCTCTCCTTCTGTTCCTCTCACTTGCACTCCTCATGCTCCTCCTGCTCTTGTTTCTCTTTTTCCTTGCAAATGCATTTGCACTCAACTTGGCACACCTCAAGCTGATGCTCTTCTTCTTCCATTTCATATCCCATTTTGATAGCTGCATGGTGTGGGATTGATTGGTGGTGGTGGGAAGAAGAAGTTTGATGGGAAGGCTACCCTGGGAAATTCAATCCCCAAACAATTCACTTACCTCAGATAGGCATCAAAACCTTAATGGTTCAAACTCTGCTTACCAGCTTCACAGGTTCAGCCAATAAGAGGGAGGTACTGTCAAAGTATAATCTACCAAACCTCAGTTCACTTGGTGTCAGGGTTCAGCTTGAAGTTCAGTTGGAGTTCATCATCAGTTGTTGTTTCTTGTTTATGTCTTTCCATGCCTTTCTGTGCCTTGCATCTGCAGATTACATAATAAGCACCAGGATAGGGTATATAAGTGTGACTGGTGTAACAGTTACCCCTCAGCTTGATCTCTGAGGATTACCACTACACCAGGTGGGCTTTCTATGTATTTATTGCTAGTAACCTTGTATAAACTGAGGGTTACTGCTACACCAGGTGGAAAACCCCCTTATCAGCTCATTAATATTGGAGTATCTTGTTGTTGTAACCTTATCAATAGTGTTGCCCTCACACTCGGTCATACTGACTGAAGTCCTCACATACTATATAACAAGCTACTGACTTACAAGTCACATAAGTACATTCAGTTTGGTTTGGTACATCCCACTTCATATATTCTCCTTCATTTATTTGCTTCACTTCAGCTACCCTGGTACATATATGGGCAGGATGTCCACTCTTCATGTTTTATCTATTCTTGCATCCATATCTTATATTCTCATTTCCATGCCTTATGCAACATTGTTACATACCTTATGGCAACTTATTTTCTATATAAGTAATTAGTCTCATGTATGTATTCTCCATTCAGATTATTGACTAAGTTAGACATACACTATCAGTAAGTCAGTAGTCCAATCATTCAGTACCAAGCATCAGTGTCCAAAATCCAGTGGCACAGGCAGGTAGATAGGTGCAATGCAAGTACATTGAAGCTGATGCCACATCTGCCTCAGCTCATTGGACCAAGCCAAACCACCTGAACCAAGGGCATGTGTGCATGCACTTAACAAGAGGCATAGAAACTTATGAAAACATGGATACAGGAGGGAAAGAGATAATATGTCATCATTGTGGGAATTAATGTACATGAGAAATTTAAAGGGAAAATAGATATTAAAAACACAAATATACATACTAAAGAATTTCTATGCCAAAAAGTGAAGTGTATATATAAGAATAGTGCCTGGCCAGGCTTATGCCATGCTTATAGGTTGTGCTGATGGGTCCTTCAGTTTATCCTAAATTAGATAAAGTAGGATATCAGAGTTCAGCTTGTTTCTTCTTAACAGTGTCTCAATATGGAGTTTTGTTAAGACTGTTAGTGGAAACACCCACTAACATATCTTATCAATCCACTCCAGAATGAAGAGTAGGTAGAGGTTGAGTTTGATTCAATCTTTACCCCAGGGTACAGTGGGAGAGCAAACATAATAACAGGGTTGACATTGCTGAGGGTTGTGAATGATACTCTCCCATATGCTCCCCTGCAGTATTGCAAGACCTCCTCCCAGTGAATCCCTCAAATGTGCAGGGGATTGAGTCTCTGTCTAGGAATATTGGGTCTCCAGCCTCAGAGGGCTGATGTGTGATAGGCTTCTTCTACCAAGGAAGGGATAGAATGGGTTTGGGTTTGGCTGTGAGTTCAAGATATTTCTCAATTCATTTAATGTCTCCTGGTTTGAGATACCGGTGTGATGTTAGAGGGTAGGATTCAAGAGGGATAAGACTGTGCTGGCTGGACTGGCTGGACATGCTATAGTGGTGAGGGCAACTATTATTGAAGTGGGTGGAGAGAAGGTTGATAGCAGGTGTTTATATAAGTGTTAAGTGGAATGAATAAGGTATCAGGTGGAACTTCACTGATTTTTTGGGGGTTGAGTGTCACATGTTAGGTTTCTTACTTTGGTCCAATTAAAGAGATGCTGTTTGGGAATTTCTGTGAAGTTCTCTAAGGTTTGAAAGGGGAGGGTAGCATATAGAGTAGCCAATATATGCTGTGGAGCTTCAGGGTTTTGCCAATGAAACTCCTTGATAAGTTACTTTGCTCCAGAGACATCCTTTGCAAGGTAGTCAGAGGTCATCCACAGCTCTATAACCCTTCCAGCACACTAAGTACTCCAGTTGTCCTTGGTGAATCCTACTGTCTAGGATCCTCTCAACTTCATCCTCAGGGACTCCATCTCAGATAACAGGAGGAGGGGGGGGTCAAACATGTTGTTCTTGGATTGGATCCTCTTGGTAAGAATATAGGAGGTTGACAGAGAAGACTGAATGGGTGTAACCAAAGGATGGTGGAAGTTGGAGGCCATAGGTATTCCATGATACAACTTGTTCACTATATAAGGACCTAACCATGTATGATCTAACTTCTTCATTAGGTGAGTGTTTTGTGCATTTAACCAGATGTTATCACCAATCTTGTATGTGGAAACAGCCTGATAGTATAAGTCATAGAATCATACCATGTCATCTGTAGCCTTTAACAGAGCACAGTGTACTTCATTAGTGGCCATCTCCATGTGAGTGGTGAATTCACCTAAGGCTTCTAATCATATATCTTGGGTTGGTTCTAGTTCAAGTCTTGGATGCTGACCACTGTTGAGCATGAAAGGGGTGGTCTGTGTTGCAGAGTGGATTTAATTGTTGTATGCAGATTCAGCAAGGGAAATCCATTCTAACCAGTCATCTTGACATTGATTGACAAAGAGCTGGAGGTATTGCTCAATTTCCTGATTGGCTCATTCCATTTGACCATCAGACTGTGGGTGGTTAGGCTGTGGAGGCAGCAACCTTGATACCTAAGAGCTTATTTAATTCTTGCATGAATTGGGTGTAGGGTGCATATATGCACTATACCACCTTTGAGAGCTCCAACCATAATATATACTGTTTTTGCTCAAACAACCAGACAGAACAGTTCAACATATGTTCTAATATTTTTCAGAATTTTTCAGAATTTTTATGTATGCGTGTTTGCAAGTTCTGTTTATTTCTTTCTGTACACTATTGCACACCACTCATTTTTGCCTCCACTTTGAGGCTACACGTGTGACCCAATAATTTGGTAGGATCCAATGACTTAACCACCCAGACATTGGATTATGTAACCAAGGTTCAGCACCTACCTCACTGATATAATAAGCACCTGAAGGGCACCAAAAGGCCAGTTTATGCATATATGCAGGTGAGACACTGCCCACATATGCACTCTCTCCTCAGTGTGAACCACAACTGAGGAGGTGAGCTAGCCATCATATAATAACAATTTTATAATAGTTTTTTTATTATTTCTTTTTCTTTAGTGTAATTATTAGGTATTATAATAATAAATCTCAGATGCTAGTGAGGGGGGTCCAAAAGAGAAAGAACTGGAAGACCCCTCTGACTTAGTAGCTATACAGTACCCCAGTGCCTATCCTACTAGATGTCTAAACCTAAACAGAACTAATTAAAATAACAACCAGCTGATGGGATAGAAATAGAAGCAAAACCAAGGGGATAATAGAGGAAATAAAATGAATAAAATAAATAAAGGGTCTGTCCCCTGACAAGAAGTTTGCCAATAGAGGAGGTAGGGGAGGTAGGAAATGTTTTGGTCCTATTGCAGGGATCACAGGCCTTTATGTATTTGGCACTGCACTATCCCATGCCAGGCCACCAATAGCTCTGAGATACAATTTCAGTTGTCTTCCAGTAACTGGGATGTCCAGTGATGCTTGCATCATGGTGTACCTTGACAATGTCATACTGTAGTTTGGAGTCAAGAAGGGCATACACCTTGCCATGGTAAAGAATAAGACCATTCTCTTTTGTCCATTCTTCTCCTCAGAGGTTTCTAGAGGACCCAAGTTCTTTGAGAGCCTTTACAACCTTCTCATCTTAGACTATACAGTCCCTGACTCTGTCAAGAAATCTTTCAGCCTTGCCATTGACTAGTCATGCACCTGTAACATTAACATGGAACATGTTAGGTTGGAGCAGAATTTGGTTTTGATTATCTTCCCCTCCCCACTTATGACCTACCCATCTTGAGAGTGCATCAGGTTTGGTTGAATGGCAGCCAGGACAGTGGATCAATTCAAAATTAAAATGAGAGAGGTAAAGTGACCAGCAGGCTTGGCAATAGTTTAGATTCTGTGCAGAGCAAAAGTAGATGAGGTTTTGATGGTTGTTGAGGATCTTAATTTTGTACTTGGCTCCTTTTAGAACATAATGCTATTCTTCTAGACCATGGATGACAGAGAGTAATTCCTTATCATGGCATGGATGGCATAGTTATGCTCTGTGTCTGAAAGACGCTTTGAGACAAAACCAATAGGTCTCCACTTTCCATCATCGCTGAGTTGAGACAGTATAGCACCTGTTGCATATACAGAGGCATCCATTTCTAGGCAAAAGTGCTTGGTCTGGTCTGGGAGCACAAGGATAGGGGTAGAGGTGATGAGGCATTTAAGTTCATCAAAGGCAACTTGTTCTGGTCCATCTAGTGTCCAAAACCATTATGTATTGGCTTTAGTGAGGTTGTTCAGTGGTTTGGCAATGTGAGAGAAGTTATCCACAAATTGGCAACAGAAGTTGTCAATCCAAGGAAAGATCTCACTTCAGTGACATTGCATGGGATTGGCCAGTTGCATACTCTTACTACCTTTACTGGGTCCATTGCTACCTTCCCTGCTGGGAGGATGCAAGGTATTCCACTTCTAGTTGTTCAAATACACATTTCTCTGGTTTTATGTATAAGTTGTTAGAGTAAAGGGTTTCAAAAACTCATTGTACAGTCTTTTAATAGACTTCAAGGGATTCTGTAAAGATGAGTATGTCATCTATGAACACCACTACAATCCCTTCATTGATGAGCTCTTTGAAGATTTTGTTCATCATCATTTGAAAGGTAGGCTGTTAGTGAGACTAAAGAACATCACTAGAGATTCATATATGTATAGACCTCAGTTTGTTTAGAAGGCTGCCTTTCACTCATCTCCTTCTTTTATGCACATATCGTTGTATCCCCAGCAGACATCTAGCTTTGTAAAGTACTTGGCCCTGGCAGTTGCAACCTTGTTTATAATATCTGGTACAAGGGGTAGGGGTAAGCATTCTTAATTGTTATATCATTAAGCTTCTGGTAGTCTTGCAAAAAGCAGAGACCACTGTCCTTTTTGTTTATAAAGAAGACTGGGGATGCCATGGGTGATTTACATGGTTTTCTTCAATGTCTGAAGCTGTCTCAACTTGAGGTTTCTTGTTGATTGGTCCAACACCACATGATTCAAGACAGCAAGTCATCTTGACCTCTCCCAAGCACCAATTAACCTCTGGATTATGCTCAGTAAGCCAGGTATTTCCTAAAATGATTGCTAGGTGTCCTAGGCTTGTCACTGAAAATTTTACATATTCTATGTGATGTCCATATGTGCAAATGAGGTCAACCTTTTCCTTGATTGAACCTACTTTATTAGGAGTGCTATCAATATTATAGACAGGTATAACATGAGGAAGGCAGCAGGTTTTGAGTCTTTCAAGCCTGACACATTGAATATCAATGAACATTCCAGTAGTGCTGTGGATCCTTGTAGATGTATTGCAGATTTTTGCCGCCTTAACTTGGCAACTGCATGTCTTACCACACATCTACAATCAATCATGCCATCACTACCCAGGCTGTATGCTCCATTCGTTTGCGATCCAATTTCACCTACCAACCTCGGGAATTCATACGCCAAAATCTGAATGTAAAGCAACTCGTAGAAATTCTCCAGCACGGACATATTCTAGACCAGCCTGAAGTAGATCAGCTGGAAAAAATTCATAACAATGGCAAGAAACGTACGGTACCAAGCGCGACGAATCCGAGAAAACGCGCCAAGGCGGCGTTAAATGCCCCACTGTGCCCGGCCAAAGCCACTCCTGAAGCTAATACAATTGCCACGACCATACAAGTTTACTCACATGCTTTTGAGCTAGGATATGATTGTTGTTATGAACCTCCATTGGTCTCTAGCAAACAATATGTGGATGACCAGCTGGCAGGCGAGATCGGCTGGTTGGAAGAGGAGGCATCGTTAATTCACATACTCGCTGTCAAGAGCGCCGGCTCAAATGTACCTTACACATTTGACATTGGTGGAGTCACAATTGGGGACCATTGCGGAGTATTACACCTCTTTCACAACTCGCACCCTGCGGACAACAGACACTCTCTCAAAAATCCTTTGCTCAAGTTACCCACTATCCCATTCTCACATGGATCAGCAAGTGGTGATGTGTTGTCCACTTGTTGCTTACTACAGCAGAGTGGTCACCTTTCCTTGGCCTCGTCCGCAAGTTTAGTTTACGTCCCCGGTATCTCGAGTCCAGTTCTTCCGATTCGTATCAACATCAGCGTAGCTGTTTTTGTCGTCGTTCCCAATATATTTCTACCACAAACAATTCATGTCGCTTCCAGTACATCCATCGAAGAGAAGAGGCGTTGTTTCTTATCTCATATTATCTGTCCTCGCATACAGAAGAGTTTCAGTGCTCGAGAAATTGGAGAGGAAACGTCTATTCGTTATTTCTATTCCATTCTTAAGGCTGCACCACCAGTCTCTTCTCAGATTATATATGACGCCCTTCAACCAGAAGGCCTCCGCGCGACTCTGTTGCCATTTCAAAGGCGTAGGTAAGAGCTCGGTTGGTCTTGTGATCTGTAATAATATACCTGCGTTATGTATAGCGTAAAATGGCTGCTTGAACGTGAATACAAAACAATAGATTCAACTGGCCGTATCATGGACAAAACTGAAACTTTTGAGGATCTTCCCTTGTTCTGGCACAAAGTGAAAGCACCTATGGGTGCTATCAAAGGGAAGGAGACGTCGTCAGTGGTATCTGCTGAGGGTTTACATTGGTGGTACTACAATCCTCTCACTGGCGCCCTCACGGAAGATAAACCAGCTAGTAATGATGTTGCAGGCGCTATGCTCTGCGAGGAGATGGGTCTAGGTATGTAGTCATTCGATTCAAGATATCTTAATCACAATGTAACATAAACTACCTGATCTCCTTAGGGAAGACACTCGAATGTCTAGCCCTCATTCTTCTCAGTCCAGCTACGGACAGATGCCCCTCCGCCACTCGATGGGACTCGAAGACTGAACTACGAGTCAGCACGATCAAAGTAAGGTTTAATTTGCCTCATCGAATCAACGCGGGTTGTTCATCATTCGTTTTACGTGATTGTCACATGGCTTTAGACTAACCTCATTGTGACACCTGCTACGCTACTGCAACAGTGGTTGGATGAGATTTCGAGGCATGCTCCTTCCTTAAATGTATTATATTATAACGGACACAGGAAAGTCAAACTTCCCAAACCATACAAAGGCAACGAGCAAGAATCCCTAGACTCCCACTTCATCTGGTGATTAATTTGTTCATATATTGTAGGGTTACGCTCATCTTGTTCATAGGTGTGATTTCCTGCATCGTTTTGACATTGTAGTCACAACGTACAAGACATTGCAAGAGGAATTAAGTGTTGCGAAGGCACCCATCACAAGGCCCAAACGACAAGCGGTACCCTACTCTCAGGTTGAGAAACCCAGGAGTCCTCTTGTACGAGTTGAGTGGGCTCGAGTTTTCATGGACGAAGTACAGCTTGTGGGAGGAGGTAAAACAGCGTAAGATATTTTTACTGGCATTCGTGTGATCGTGGTAACTGATACTTTG
>QFEC01003655.1:3998-28535 GCA_003316585.1 Gomphus bonarii | reverse complement strand
ATGCACCAACACCTTTTTCATATATGTTTTACATTCAAAGCTATTCAATGAATAGTCAAAAAGCACCAAACATTGACTCAGTTTTGTGAGTCACTGTATATGCGCTTGTATGCACCTAAAATAGATCAGATTTGCCATGCAACTTCAGAGTAATATTCCCTGACATGCAGCAAATGGTTTTGATAGTAATAGCTCGTTAACTTCATCATAGAATTTGTCAGAGTCATTATATTTCATAAAATTTGGCATTTTGCTCATTCTCTAACAATTTCAGGCAGCAATAGTGCATATAACCCATAATGATGTCATTCTGACAACTGGTGCATATGTTTCATCATAATCGACTCCAAAGGTTTGGGAAAAGCCTTGGGCTACTAGTCAATACTGAGCATGTATTATAGCTCCTTTTTGGTCCTTCTTGAGTACATGTTTCCATGTACTTCCAACAATATTCACTCTTGAGGGTGGAATAACCAATTCCCATGTTTCTTTCTCAATTTGAGCTTTAATTTCATGTCCATGGATCTCTTCCATGTAGGATTATTCAGAGCATTTCTAGTTGTTGTTGGAAGAATCATGTCTTGGCTGAAGAGTGTTTCTTCGCTTTGTTGTTCTCCCGAAGGTTTGGCGCTTATTGCAAAATAATTGTCGTGATTTGTCCCTTGATGATATTGTTCCGTATATATGTAGGAATCACTTGTCATAATATTATCATGATTTTTGACTGCAAGTGTGGTGTATTCTTCCTCCATGCTATGAGTAATAGCATGTATTGACCCTAAACTGGCTCTCTCACGTTGGAGGTGTATTTGCTCACTTCTTTGGGGTGGCTGTGGTTGGGTAGAAGTGTCCACATCTTTCTGTATTGGTTGCAGGTCTTCAAACTCTCTCAAGGGTGTTTCATCAACTATCTCTTCAATCCGGCTCTCCTTGAGTGCCTGATCATGTGATGTCTGAGGTGCCGGTACAGCTTGAATTGAAGGAACTCTGGTGACCTTTGGTGTGGAAATTGTCTGATCATCAGAAGGTAGTATAGGAGGGATTGTTTCCCTCTCTTCTGTATCAAAAACAAGGTTTCACTTGACTGTTACCCTCTGAGTATCTGGCCAGTAGATACAGTGGCCATCGCTTTGCATGGAGTGACCGACCCACTTTGCTTTTTTGGCTCAAGGTAGTAGTTTATCATCTTGTTTGATTTTGACATAAACATCCATCCTCCATTGATGAGTGTCACGTAAGTTTGGTTTTATATGGTAAACCATCTCATAAGGTGTCTTGTCCAGTAAAGCTCATGTATGCGTGTGATTTTTGATATAATTGGCATGCTGAATGGCATATTCTCATAAACTCTTAGGGAGATTGGATTCTAGTAGCATTGCATGGGTTTTCTCAACCAATGTATAATTTAAGTGCTCTGCCACTCCATTTTGTTCTGGAGTGTCATGTATGGTGTACCTGTGCCTGGTACCCTGTTGGTCCAAATATTTATTGAATTCAGCACTTGTGTACTCGCCCCCTCTGTCCGAGAAGAGTGTTTTGATGTGAATACCACGTTAGCAAAGCATCATCATCTCATAGAGCTTATACTTGGAAAACACTTGATCCTTTGTCGCCATCAAATACAGGATGGATTCTCATGAATGATCATCAGTGAATGAGACATAATATGACTTTTTGTCAATAGTCATATGTCTGGATGGTCCCCAAATGTCAGAATAGATTTTATCTCCAATATTCCTTGAATGTTCACTTGGCTCTTTTGGGAGAGGTTTGCGTGTAATATTTGATTTGATACATGCATCACAAACAATTTTACCTCTTGTGTTTGCGATCTCAAGGCCTATAACCATTCCATGGTTCACTAAGTATCTCAGGGCTTTCTTGGATATGTGCCCAAGTCTCTTGTGAATTTCTATGGCAGTAAGGCATGTGTGAGTAGAGTTGGATTTGTTTTCATTATCCAGATGATAGAGGCCATGTATTTTTGGTGCTTGTAACAGAATTGTGCCTGCCGAACTCCGGATAGTGCACTTCTGATGTGCAAATTCTGTTTGGTTTCTGGCATCATCACACCGGCCAATAGAAATCAGGGTAAAGGCGATCATAAGGTGTCTTTTAATATTAAATTAACAGCTTTTCCTTTGACCCAAGTAGTTAGCTTGAGTCATCCACTGCCATAAGCCTCAAAGCTGCCTCTGTCAGCTGCCCGGATGGTCCTTGGCTTCAGGAAGCTGTGGTAGCTCTCCAACATGTTCCAATGAGGTGTCATATGGGAACTAGCACCTGTATCTAATATGATAGTATCTCCCATAGTATCCTTGATTGTGGCCACATAATTATTGTTAATAAATGCAGTCAGCTCTTCATCATCGTGAGATGAGCATGATGCTTCAGCTACATCAGCCTTTCCTTTCCCTTTATCTTTTTTCTTCTTAAATCTGGATCTTTTCTTTTGTCTAGGTCCCTGTCCCTCTTTACCACCACCTTTGGCCCAGCAATTCTCTTTGGTGTGGCCTGGCTTCTTGCAGTTGGAGCATATATGCGCCTTTTTGTCTGATGTACCCACAAAACCTTGTTCCTCTTGAGTAGTAGACATAGTTTTTCACTTGTCATACTAAGCTTTGAGTATCCTGATAATATTATCAGGGTCTAGAGGTTTCCCAACCTCCTCGAGGGATGTAATGAGGGTGTTCATCACTGCTTTGTAAGAAGGTGGCAGTGAGGCTAGTAGAATGTCTAGGGACTCTCCTTCAGATATCTGGGCTCCCATCTCATTGAGTCAAGAATAAAGATCTCGAGCCTTATCTAGGTGCTCCCTGAGGTTGTCATCCTCCAAACACTTCAAGTTACGGAGCTGTCTCTTAACAGTAGTGACTACCATCTTGGGTTTCTTGGTCATTTCAACCACTAATGCATCCCAGGTTTCTTTGGCAGTTTTCTTCTTCACTAACATAAGTGCCAGTGACTCTGACACTGAGACCAATATATTGCTCTTGACTAGTCCTTCTTGGGCTAGGAACTTCTCAAGTCTCTCCTCTGCCTTGTTGACTTTATTCTCTTCTTCATCGGTGAGAATATGGCCTTTGGTAAATGTCAGAGGATCAGGTGGTCTGTCAACAGTTCCTTCTATGTGTTTAAGAAGATTTTTTGACCCAAAATGGGTGTGGAGATTAGCTCGCAACCAGGGCCAATTAGACCCATCAGTAGCTAGTTTCCCCATACTCAGGGATGGCTTCTCTGCGTGGTCTGCGGGGCCTCTAACCTATGATGGGATCAAGTAACAATGTTCACAGTTAGGTGCAGAGATTTCCGGTAGACCTAGTAATTACACTCCTCAGTGATAGTTCACACTAAGAATACATTTTAATACTACCTAGTAATTACACTATTTAAAAAGAAATAAAGCGAATTCAATTATTATACTTTTATTATAAGATGGGATGCTCACCTCAGTGATAGTTCACACTGAGGAGGGGGAAAATATGCAGGAGAGGTCTCACCTGCATATATGCTTGAACCGGCCCTTTGATGCCAGTCAGGCACCCATCTTACTACGTGAGCAACTGAGTGACTGCTCGGGCTGTATCTACCAAATTCTGGGGATGCACGTAGTCTTGAGGTGGAGGCAAATATTGGGTGCTGCACCTGATAGTGTACACAAAATAAAGTGAGATCTTGGTCACAAATGAAGGGAAAAATACCAGAAAAATCAGAAAAATATTTCAACATATAAAGGACAGTTCTTGATGGTTTTGACCATAAAAATACAAATATATTAAGTTTGATTCTGTCAGAGGTGGTATAGTGCATATATGCACCCTACAGGAGTTACTATACTAGGATGCAGGGATGCTAAATGAGGGATGGGGTCATGTGGAACTATAGAACATACTAGAAGATGATGTGGAAGATAATAGAAGGAGTGATGTGGAGGTCTGTGTATTGGATTGATGATGATGGGGATGATGGGGGCAGAGTATGGAGTATGTGGAGGTCACATGGAGGTTGTCTGTGGTGCGGAGTACAATAGAGGATAGAGATCTGTCCAGAGGGCTGAGATCGATCCAGAGGGGTGCGAAAATGAATGATAAATGGGTGCTAAGGGCAGAGATATGTCAGAGGGAATCTATGATCTAACAGTACCTCCCCATTAAGGCCAAGCCTTGAGCCCATGGTGATTAAGACAGAAGTTGCCATGGGAAAGTTGGTTAGCGCTGGACTGGAGTAGGTATATAAGGATGTAGCATTTCTGCATTTGTTCAAGTATGCTCACCAACCCAACACACACCACAATGAACCTGTTGGCAGAAGCAATCTATATGTGATTTCTTACTGCTCACACAGGACAAAGGTGTTAACCTTTGGTTTTGAGTCAATGGAAGAACAAAGACTTTATTTGTTTATAGAGGCTTTACTAACCTTTGGTTTTGAGTCAATGGAAGAACAAAGATGAAAAACCAAAGTGCCGCTTTGAGATTACATAAGCGGGCGCTTAACCAAGCGCTTAGGAGTCGGGAGAGTAAAAGAATAAACGAAATAAAGAAAGAATTGGTAGAGCTCTAGTGGTGAATATATCACCTTCAACAGAACCACCTAGAGAAAATTAGAGAGCAAATCCATGTGCTTATGGAGGAGTACAAGATGGGGCTGGCAGAGAAGGAGGGGGAGGTGGAGCGCCTAAGAAAAGCAGAGGAGGAGCAGAAGGCATGAGAGGAGGCAGAGCAGAAGGAATGCCCTGAGAAAGAGTGCAAGGAGGAGGAGGAGAGGCTTCAATTTGAAAAGCAGAAGGTGGAGGAGTGGGCAGCCCGTGAGGCTGCACATGTTGCAGAAGCCAGTGGTCTGGCCGGGGACCAGAGCATTATTGTGGAGGTGTTGTCTCCAGGTGAACTCCAGGCATGGGAGCTCTGCAAGGCCAAAGAGGTGGAGCAGAAGCAATGCCAGGAGCTGATCATGGTGGATGGTGAGAAGAAGTGGTGCAGGTAGGAACAAGTCATCCTGTGGAATGCTCATAATGCCTGGCTAAGTGAGCAGGCTAGAGACACGAGGGAGGTGGGTTGCCAGGTGGGTCTCAGACCTTTTGAGGCCACCCATCTGTCATACATCGTAAATGATCCTGATGTGTACCAGGTTGTGGGGCCAGAGGTCCATGTGAAGTGCAGAGAGTGCCAGAGGCGTGGGGGTGAGTGCAAGTGGCCATCCATGGGGAGAGGCACCTCATGCTTCTGCTGTGTGGAGAGGAAGATAAAGTGTGTCCCGGTAATGGAGGTGATTGTGGACCCAGAGGGTTTGCAAGTGGTGGGGGACTTGGAGGAGGGGCTCAGAGCGAGTGGCTCTGGTGTATCACGTGGGAAGTGGAAGGCACAGGTGGAGTCTGAGGAGCTGGAGGTGGTGTGGCCCAAGAAATGGAAGGTGGAAGTGTCACTGTGGCCCAGCCTGGACTCCTGGATGGAGGAGATGGGGCCACTGATGCGGATGGTGGCAGTGGGCATTATGAAGATAGCTGTGGAGTTGAAGTGGTTCAATGACCGTGAGGAGGAGGCAATGCGGTGGGAGTTTGGAGATGGGGTGGAGGAAAATCCAGAGGTGGAGCCAGAGGAGAATCTGGAGCCAGAGCTGGTGGTTCCAGATGATTTGTTTAGGGAGCTGCATGGCTCAGAGATGGGTCAGGGGATGGAATTTTTTTCATGATGTATAACCTAATGTTTATATATATATATATATATATTGACTTGAAAAATTCTGAGTTGAGTGCTGAGTGAAGGGTTAAGGTCCTGGCTTGTTAGGATAGGACTTGTGAAAATCTGAGATGACTTCAGACATGTTGCTGAGTTCAGATGCAGGGAGCCAGGAGGTTTTGTCCTCCGTGCCCTTGTATCTGGACCACTGGACCAAGTATAGTAAGGCGCAAGCATGGCATCTGTCAACCTTGGAGTTGAGGACTTTGGAGATTTCGTATTCAGGTTCACCATCAATAATGATGGGAGGTTGGGGCAGAGCGACTCAATTGGGGAAGTTGTTAGGTGTGGATAGTTCCAGCATGGAGATGTGGAAGATGGGGTGTATCACACGCATGTTGTCCAGAAGCTGGAGGGTGAAGGAGATGGAGCCAACTTGAGCGATGATCTCAAAAGGACCTAGATACTTTTCAGATAGTTTCTTAGAAGGTCTAGTAGTACGAATGTTATCTGATTTGACAAAGACTTTGTCACCAATCTTGAACTCCAGAGGTGGAGTCTGGTGGCAGTCTGTGGATGCAGAGTACCATTGTTGAGCTTCAGAGATTGTTTTATGGAGTTCTTGGTGGAGTTCATCTAAGTCCACTACAAAGTCTCATGCTCTTGAGGAGGCGAGGTCTCATTCAGGGTGTATGGTAATGTTGGGATGATAACCCTTGTTGGCAAAGAAGGGTGAAATGCCAGTGGTGGTGTTTGGAGCATTGTTGTATGTGAATTCCATGATGGGAAGGAGGTCTGACCATTGTCCTGTTGGTAGTTGCAATAGACTCAAAGGTATCGTTCCAGTGTTTGATTCATCCATTTGGTTTGTCCGTCGCCTTCAGGGTGGTATCCAGAGGTAAAGTGAAGTTTCATATTGAGAGCCTTTCCAAGGGATCGAAAGAAGGAGGATACAAATTCTGTATCATGGTTGGAGGTAATGTGGGACAGAACTCCGTGTTTGGAGAACATGTGGAGTACAAAGAGTTTTGCAAGTACTGGGGCATTGATCGTGTTGACGGTTGGGATGAAAATGGTTTGTTTGGTGAGTCTGTCGATGATGACAAGAATGGTGTCATGTCTGGAGGATGGTGGAAGTTTTTCTATAAAGTCCATGGAGATGGAGTTCCAAGGATGTTCAGGGATAGGGAGTTGCTTGAGTAGTCCGTAGGGGTGATGTCTCTGTGACTTAGAGCACATGCAAATAGCACAAGATTTAATATAGGACTCAATGGAGGTGCAGAGCTCAGGCCAAATGTAGTCTCTATGGATGAGTTCGAGTGTGCGGTTCTGTCCGAAATGTCTGGATATAGGATGATCATGCTTGTCTTGTAGTACACAGAGTCGAAGGTCGCCAATATTGGGGATGTAAATGCATTTGTCCAAGAGAAGGAATCCTTCGGAGTCTACGGACCAATGTCCTGTGGGATTGTCAAGATGGGTGGAGGTAACAGAGTCAGAGTGGAGAGTGCTTTTAATGTCCAGGTGCAACCTGTTGATGTCCATGAACATGGCAGCATGGAGTACCGGGAAGCACAAGGATGTGGCGCAGAGTGAGGAGATGAGTTGTTCAGAGGTAAAGACTGGATGTAAATTGTGTGGATTGATGGCTGTGTAATCACTTCCTCCCTCTTTAGAGTAGACATCCCATCATCTTGTCAGAGCATCAGGTTTAGCTCCAAGCCATCCAGGGCAAAAATGGATAATGAGGTTGAATTGAGAAAGGTATTCAGACCAATGGACTTGACATCAAGTAAGGAGTTTGGTTGTGGAAAAATATTCCAGATTTTTGTGGTCTGTAACGATGTTGATTGCTTCTGAGAAGCCTTCTAGATAGTGGCACCAGCACTTGAATACTTCAAAAATTGCAAGCAGTTCCTTGTTGTGGACGTCATAGTTTCATTCTGGAGGTGTGAAGGTCTGGGAGTGGAAAGTGATTGGGTGGATGTCGTTGTCGACTGGAGATATTGTCGATAGGATGGTGGTGAGTACATAGTCAGAGCCATTGGTTTTGACAATGAGTGGGGACTCAGGGATCCAATGAGTGAGCATGGGAGTGGTTGTGAAGGCCTTTTTTAAGGTTTCAAATGAACTCTGGCATGCATCTGTAAAAACCCATGGAGTGTCCTTGTGGGTCAAACGAGTTAGTGGAACAGTAAGATCGGAATAGTTGAATATGAAACAGCAATAGAAGTTTGCAAATCCAAGGAAGGACTGCACATCTTTGACTTTTCATAGTTCAGGCCATTCCTGAATGACTTTAACCATCAGCCATGGTGAGGCTGTTAGGTGAGAGAATATATCTGAGGTACTCAACAGTGTTGACGTGGAAGAAGCACTTGTCTGTGCGTGCATATAGGTGGTTCAACTGGAGTTTCCAGAGTACGTCTCGAATGTGTCCTCTATGTTGGTCTAGGTCATCAGAGTATACAAGGATGTTGTCCAGGTAAATGAGGACGGAGATGTCAAGGAGGTTGGAGAAAACATCGTTCATGAAGCGTTGAAACACTGTGGGGGAATTGGTGAGTCCAAAAGGCATTACACACCACTCAAATGATCCATATCTGGTTCTGAAGGTGGTTTTCCATTCGTCACCTTCATGGACTTGAATGAGATGATAGGCATGTTGGAGGTCAATTTTGGTGAATATCCAAGCCTTGCAGGGACTATCGAGGAGGTCTGTTACTCTGGGGAGTGAATAGTGGTCTTTCTTTGTGATTTTGTTGAGCCCTCTAAAATTGATGCAGTCAGAGAGAGCTGTCCTTTTTATGGGAAAATAGGACCGGAGCTCCTCTGGGGGACCTGGAGGGGCAGATGAAACCCATGGAGACATGTTCATCTAGAAATTCTCAAAGTGTTTTTAGTTCACTCTGAGAGAGGGAATAGATCAGACTGAAGGGAGGAGATGTTCCATCTTCAAGTTCAATCTTCAGGTTGTACGGTCTGTGTGGAGCCACAGTATTGGCTTTGGCCTTGCTGAAAATGTCCATGAAGTCGTGATATTCTTCTGGGATGCCGGTCATATCGACCGGAGCATCATTCGAGTTTAACTTGTTGGATGCTGTAATCAGTAGTTGGAAGGTTGGAGGAGCGCAGAACTGATGTTGCTGGCTCAGGTGGTACCATAGACTCAGCTGGAGATGGAGAACTGAACTTAATACTGCTCAAAGCCCAGTCAATCAACAGATTGTAGTGGGTGAGCCAGTTGTGTCCAAGAACTGTGGAACAGCTGGAGTCCAGCGGAGTTACAAAAAATGTAATGGAGTGTTCCTCCCCCTTAGGGAAGCAAACTGGAAGGTTGATTGCCTTGTGGATGACTGAATTAGTCGATCCATTGAACAGCCAGAGCAGAATTGGGGTGATATCGTGGGTATGGAGTTGGTATTTAGATGCAAAAATGGAATCTATGAAACAATGAGTTGATCCAGAATCAATAAGTGTACTGATGGTTTTATTAGGAATTAGTTCAGAGGTGAGCTGTATAGTCAAGGAGTTTGGACTGGAAAGAGCGGTCGTGTTGAGACGTAGTTCCATTATTGCACCACAGGGATCAACACAGCCCTCAGCTGGTGCCGGAGTCGGAGGGCTGCTTAGTTGTTTTTTGACTCTGATGTGGACTTGGTGTTGGAGTTCTTTTTGTCAGATGATTTGCTGTCCATTGTGGAAGCGGCTCGTCCTTTTGCAGCAGAGGAAGTCAATTTGGGACATTCCTTGGTTACATGACCTGTTCTGCCACAGAAGAGACAGAGGTTCTGCTCGAAGTGGTGTTGTTGCTCCTGTTGAGTCAGTTTACCATCTTTTCCTAGTTTTGATGCTAGGTCCAGATTCTTCTTGGTGGCATTCAAGGTGTTGTTGCTGTTGGAGGTGGAGTTGCCAGATTTATTGCTGTTGTTGTTGTTTGACGTCTTCTTGTTGTTGTTAGAATTCATCGACAGTGTGGTGGGGTTTTTGCCCTTGTCTTGGTGGCAGTCTGAGGTTTTGTTTGAGTTGTTTTCTCAAGTGACTTTGGAGCATTGTTCCCAGTAGTGGGCATCAATGGACTGGGCAAGGGATCGGAGCTCATGCAATGTGCTGGGTTTACCAACATGGGCCACTTTGTCCTTGATCCATGCCAGAAGTCTGTGTAGAACTGGTGGCAGAGTGCGGCATCTCCCTAATGGACGCATGCAGTGAGGCAGTTGAACTCAACCAGGTATTTGGTGACTCATTGGTTGTCACACATGCAGAGGGTTTCAAGGTTGGCTTCTGCTTAGCCAATGGGGTCGTGTGGTCCAAAGTTGTCTTTTAACTTGGACAAGAATTCTGAGTAATCATCTATCCATGAGGGGTTGACATTGGAGGAAAGGGCAGGTTCAAACCAGTCTAACATGGTTCCTTTCAAGTAGGACAGTACATAGGTAACTTCTGCACTGTCAGATGAAAAAGCATCAGGATGGTCACAAAAGTTTAGATTACATTGAACTAAAAAGGGCTGGAGTTTATGACTGTTGGAGCCATCGAAGCTGTCCAGTTCACAGACTTTGGTCTGGGGTGAGGACTTCTTTGGCGATGACAAGTTGTTGGCCAGCATGGTGATGGTCTCAGCGAGGTTGGGGACATCATTCCAGTTTGATGATGATACTCTTGGAGGATTTGGGGCCAGGAATGGATTGGATGGAGATTGTGGGGGGTTGTGGTCAGAGGGTGCATTGGGGGGGTCAGGCATGTCTGGATATAATGCTTGTATGGGGTTTTTGAGGACAAGTGGTGTTAGAGGTGAGTGAGTACTTGGGAGCATAGCTAGGACGTTAGGTACACAGCATATGGATGTTTCTGAAATGGTTCCAAGGGTACCAGCTTGTAGATTGCTTCGAGTGCTACATTTCATAGATGACAAAGAGTGAGAGTTTGAATATACTGTTAAGTCTGGAGTCAGAGACATCTTGTCTAGGATGTCCAGAGTCGTCGAACTGCTGATTTGAGCCAGGGTACAGAGTTGAAAGGACTTGGCTTTAACTTATATGTTGTGCCCTCTTGCATTGTCTTGTCCTTGGATTTACAGAGTTGCAGAGTGGAGTTGTGGAGTGAGAACAGAGATAACGAGGTAAGACTAAATCGATATTTGAACTAGAGAACTAGCTACAAATACATGGAGGTTTAAATACATTTGGAGCATGGGATTAATATGGAGCAGGGTCATTTGAATGTGGAGGAGTTACTATACTAGGATGCAGGGATGCTAAACGAGGGATGGGGTCATGTAGAACTATAGAACATACTAGAAGATGACATGGAAGATAATAGAAGGAGTGCCGTGGAGGTCTGTGTATTGGATTGATGATGCGATGGGGATGATGGGGGTGGAGTATAGAGTATGTGGAGGTCACATGGAGGTTGTCTGTGGTACAGAGTACGATGGAGGATAGAGATCTATCTGGAGGGCTGAGATCGATCCAGAGGGGCACAGAAATGAATGATAAATGGGTGCTAAGGGCAGAGATATGTCAGAGGGAATCTAGGATCTAACATCAGACCTAGCATCAAAACTAGGCAAAGATGGTAAACTGACTCAGCAGGAGCAATAACATCACTTTGAACAGAACCTCTGTCTCTTCTGTGATAGAACAGGTCATGTAGCAAAGGAGTGTCTGAAATTGACCTCCTCTGCTGCAAAAGGATGAGCCACTTCTATGACAGATAGCAAATTGTCTGATAAGAAGAACTCTGATGCCAAGACAGTCTTGGATTCAAAAAACACCTAAGCAGCCCTCTGACTCTGGCACCACCTGAGGGCTGCATTGATTCCCATGGTGCAATAATGGAATTACATCTCAACATGTCCACTCTTTCCAGTCCAAACTCCCTGACAGTATGACTTACCTCTGAATTAATTCCTAATAAACACATCAGTATGTTTATTGACTTAGGATCAACTCACTGCTTCCTAGATTCCATTTTTGCATCTAATCATCAGCTCCATATCTATGACATCAGCCCTATACCACTCTGTTTGTTTGATAGATCAACCAACTCAGTCATCCACAAGGCAATCAACCTCCCTGTCTGCTTCCCCAAGGGGGAAAAACACTCTGTTACATTCTTTGTAACTCCACTAGATTCCAGCTGTTTGGCAGTTCTTAGACACAACTGGCTCACCTGCTACAATCCATTGATTGACTGGGTTTTGGGATGTACCACATTCAGCTCTCCAAATCCAGTTGAGTTTATGGTGTCACTAGAGCCAGTAACATCAGTTCCATGCTCATCTGACCCTCTGACTCCTGTTGCACCCAAAATCACCTTGGTCAACACAGCAGCATTTGCCCACATTTCCAAAATGTATTGTATGCAAACCTTCCAGCTACTGATCTTAGCATCTGACAAGCTAGACTCCAACAGTGCTCCAATTGTTGGTGGTGAACTCTGAGAATTACACTGCTGAAGAACAAGCAGGAGTACTGGAGAACAGATGGTAAATGCTCTATCAAAGTATATTGATGAAATAGTAATGTAGATACACATACCTGGAGAACAGATGGTGAATGCTCTATCAAAGAGAGTCCCACAGTCTCCAGGGATTAATGGCGTGTTTGTTTATGTAATAAGCGCCCATACAACGAACAATAGACAGGGATAAGAGTTACATTCAACACCGATCAACATGACTGGCATCCCAGATAAATTCCATGATTTCACAGACATCTTTAGCAAGGCCAGAGCCAATCCAGTAGCTCCACACAGGCCATATGATCTCAAGATTGAACTTGAAGATGGAATATCTCCTCCCTTTTGTCTGATCTATTCTCTCTCTCAGTGTGAACTAAAAACACTTCTAGATTTTCTATATGAACATGTCTCCATGGGCTTCATCCACCCTTCCAGATCCCCTGGAGGAGCTCCAGTCTTATTCACCCATAAGAAGGACAGCTCTCTTCAACTCTGCATCAATTTTCAAGGGCTCAACAAGATTATGAAGAAAGATTGCTATCCACTCCCCAGAGTGACTGACCTCCTTGACAGTCCTTGCAAGGCTTGGATATTCACCAAAATCAATCTCTGACATGCCTATCACCTCATTCAAATCTGTGAAGGCAATGAATGGAAAACTACCTTCAGAACCAGATACAGATTGTTTGAGTGGTGTGTGATTGGGATATCTACCCTAAAGAGGGAGGAAGCAACTATGCAACCACCAATCTGCACAACCTACACCCAGTTTTCACCTGTGAACAACTCATCTCATCACTCTGCACAACATCACTGTGTTTCCCAGTCCTCTGTACTACTATGGTCATGGATATTGACAAGCTACACTTGGACATCAAAAAATCTCTCTGATCTGACCCTGTTGCATCTGCCCATCTTGACAATCCCACAGAATGTTAGTCTGTAGACCCTGAAGGATTCCTCCTCTTGAACAAACACATTTACATCCTTAACATTGGTGACCTTTGACTCTGAATACTGCAAGACAAACATGATTATCCCATCTCTGGACATTTCAGACAGAACCACATGCTTGAACTCATATGTAGAGATTATATTTGGCTCAAACTCTGCAACTCTGTTAAGTCTTATATTAAGTTTTGTACTACCTGCATGTGCTCTAAATCACAGACACATTTCCCCTACAGACTACTCAAGCAACTCCCCATCCCTGAACATCCCTGGAACTCTATCTTCATGGATTTTATCAAAAAACTCCTGCCATCCTCCAGATATGAGACCATCCTTGTCATTGTTGACAGACTCACCAAGCAAACTGTCTCCATCCCCACTGTTGACATGATCAATGCTCTGATACTTGCAAAACTCTTTGTACTTCATGTGTTCTCCAAGCATGGAGTTCTATCCCACATTACCTCAGACTGTGGCACAGAGTTTGTGTCATCCTTCTTTCAATCCCTTAGCAAGGCTCTTGACATGAAACTTCACTTCACCTCCAGATACTACCCTGAGGCAACAGACAAACTGAACACATAAACCAAACACTCAAACAATACCTATGAGTCTATTACAACTATCAACAGGACAATTGGTCAGACCTCCTTCCAATTGCAGAATGCATATAACAATACTCTGAACACCACAACTGGCATCTCACCCTTCTTTGCCAACAAGAGTTATCACCCCAACATCACTATACACCCTGAACGAGACCTCACCTCCTCAAGAGCATGAGACTTTGCAGTGGATTTAGATGAACTACACCAAGAACTCTGTAAGACCATCTCTGAAGCTCAGCAATGATACTCAGCATTTGCAGACCATCACCAGACTCCCCCTCCAGAGTTTGAAATTAGTGACAAAGTCTTGTTAAATTTGATAATATCCACACTACAAGACCTTCTAAGAAACTAGCTGAAAAGTATCTAGGTCCCTTTGAAATCATCACTCAAGTTGGCTCTGTCTCCTTCACCCTCTGGCTCCCAGACAACATGTGTGCAATATACTCCATCTTCCACGTCTCTATGCTGGAACCATCCACTCCAAACAACTTTCCCAACCAAGTCACCCTGCCTCAACCTCCCATCATCATCAATGGTGAACCTGAATATGAGATCTCTGAAGTCCTTGACTCTAAGGTCAACAGATGCTGCACTTGTCCACTACTATACCTAGTCAAGTAGTCTGGATACAAGGGCGCTGAGGATGAAACCTCCTGGCTCCCAGCATCTGGACTTAGTAATGCATCTGAAATCATCTCCAACTTTCATTGAGCTTACCCCAACGAACCAGGACCTTGACTGCTCACTCAACAAAGGACTTAAAGATTTTTAGGCTCAAAATAATAATAATAATAATAATACAATTATAAAAATACAATCACAAGTCCCTCTGCTGTCTAAAAAAGTCCATACACTTCTCCATCTCTGAACCCTCCAGCTCATTAAATAAGCCATCTATTTCCACCCCTTTCCCTTTGTCCTCCTTTCCCTTCTCTGACTCTTTCTCCAACCCCCTCCACAACTTCTCCTTCTTGTGGTTGTTCATTTGTGCAAGCTCCATGACCATCCATGTGATACTGGTAGCCAACATCTGCATCAACAGAACCATCTGCATCATCCAAGCATTGAGCCCAGGCCTCAGGGACACTTCAACCCTTTGCTTTTTGGGCTGCATGACCTCAGGCTCCTCTGACTTCACCCTCACCCTCTGCTTCCCCTTAGATCCCCCTGACCCACCAGCCCTAGGCACCTCATCCACATCCTTAGATGCCTCTGAGCCCTCTCAACCTGCACCAGCCTCCATCCATGGAGCACACCTGACTTTCCACTCTACACAGCAGTAGCACAACATGCCTTTACCTGTGGATGGCCAGACACACTCATCCCCATACCTCCAGCAGTTCCTGCAGGCCCCCCAGACCTTGGGCTCCACAACCTGGTAGGTGTCAATATTGTTTAAGACCAATGATAAGCAGGTGGCCTTGAAAGGTCTGAGACCCACCTCCCAGCCCAACCTCCACACTTTCCACCCTTGCTGGTTCACCCATGCCTTCTGTACATTATGCACAGTCAGTGTGTGTTGTGTCTGACAATGCTTCTCCATGTCCTTGCTTATCCACTCCCTCCACTCCTGCAACTCTGCCTCCCTTGCATCTTGGAATACCTAAGCACAGAGCTCTGCCTCCATGAGGACCTCTGCCTCTCCTTGGTCCACAGCTCCCCAAACCACATTCCATTGTCAGGCAGCCTCTTGAGCTACCTATTCCTCCACCTCTCTCTCCACTGCATCCTTGGCAGCTTTCCTCTCCTGCTCTTCCTGCTCTTGACACTCTGCCAGTTCCTTCTCCTTCTGCTATTTTTCAAGGTACTCTGCCTCCTCCACAATTCTTCATCTCTTTATGTCCACCTCTGCAGCCTTCTGCTCCTCCCTGTGCTGTATGCACTCTTAGAGCTACCACATCTTCTCCTCCATGATTTTGGAGTTGGTCATATTGTTTATTTGGGGTCTGAGTGGTAGCAAGCATACTTGAACAGACACAGGAATGCTATGTCCTTATATAGGTTCTCCAGCCTAGTGCTAACCTCCTTTCCCACAGCAATTTCCATCTTAATCACCATAAGGCCTCAAGGCCTGGCCTTAATGGGGAGGTACTGTTAGATCCCAGATTGCCTCTGACAAATCTCCATCCCTCTGAGCACTCCACACACCCATGCATCCCCTTCAAGCTCCTCACATGATCTCCACACACATGACACTCTGTCCTGTCATCATCACCACATCATCACTCTGACACACAGATCTCCACATCACACACACAGACCTCCATGTCACTGTCTCTATCATCCCTTGTGTCATTTTCTAGTATGTTCCATAGTTCCACATGACTCACTCTCTCACTATAGTACCCCTGCATTCTAATGTAGTTCTCTTCCCACATTCAGATGACCTTGTTCCATATTGATCCCATGTTCCAAATGTATATAAACCTCCATGTATTCATAGCTAGTTCTCCAGTTTGAATATCAATTCAGTCTCCTCCTTGCTATCTCTGTGAACTCACTCCATAACCTCACTCCAAAACACCCCTGTAAATACAAGAACAAGACAATACAAGAGGGTGCAACACATAAGTTGAAGCCAAGTCCTTTCAACTCCATAACCAGGTTTGACTTTGAGAGCTCAGACCATGTGACCACTCTTGGACAAGATACCTTTGACTCTGGACTTAAGAGTATATTTGAACTCTCACTCTTTGTTGTCTATGAGATGTAGCACTCAAAGCAACTTACATGCTGGTACCCTTAGAACTATCTCAGAAGCATCTGTATGCCATGTAACCAACATCCCAGCCATACTCCTGAGTACTCATTCACCCTTAACCCTACTTAACCCTTAAAAACCCTACACAAGTGCCCAACCCAGACATGCCCAACCCCCCTGACTCACCCTCTGATCGCAACCCTCCTCAGTTCCCACCCAACCTTAGCTCCAAATCCTCTGAGAGCATTGTCAACAAACTCAAATGATGTTCAAAACCTCACTGAGGCCATTGCCATGTTGGCACACAACTTGTCATTACCAAAGAAGTCCTCACCTTAGACCAAGGTCCAAGAACCAGATACCTTTGATGGCTCTGACAGCCACAAACTCCAGCCCTTTTTGGCTCAATGTAATTTAAACTTCCAAGACTGCCTTGATGCCTTTTCATCTGACAGTGGAAAAGTTACCTATGTACTGTCCTACCTGAAAGGAACCATGTTAGACTGGTTTGAACCCACCCTTTCCTCTGATGTCAACCCCTCCTGGATAGACAATTACTCTGAATTCATGTCTGAGTTCAAAGACAACTTCAGACCTCATAACCCCAGACTTAAAATATATTAGGGACTACAAGAGACATGTTACACCCCTGTTAAGAATGGGCCAAGCCAAGGTTCTTGCATATTACTCGAGTGAGGTTTGGAGTAGGGCTTGGCTTCTGTCAAAGTACGATCTACCGAGCTTTGGTTCCCTCGGTCTGACCGACCAAAGTCCAACTGACCGTATTACAAGCTATAGACTCCCAAGTCATTACAAGTATTAATTCGGTTCGCCTTGCCTTGCCTCAGTACATCATACATTACTATATTCTTTAATACTCGCTCGCTTTGCTTCGGTATCCTTCAGTACATGTACGGGCATGTATGCCTGCCTTTTCATATATTACTATTCTTACCCCCATACTTTACATTCTCGTTTCCATGCCTTGTGTAACATTGTTGCATATCTTATGGCACCCCATTCCCTATATAAGTAACTAGTTTTCATGTATGTATTCTCCGTTCAGATTATCAACTAAGTTAGACATATGCTACCAGTAGTCCAACTGTCTGGTACCGAGCATCTCAGACCCCTACTGAACATCAGCCTGAAATCCAGTGGCACAGGCAGGAGGATTGGTGCAATGCAAGAACATTGAAGCTGACACCACATCCGAACCTTGGCTCATTGGACCGAGCCGAACCACCCGAAACAAGAGCATGTGTGCACACACTTAACAGCTTCAGCTTATGTGCTGTGCCATCCAGATCTCGTAGATTCCCTAATTTCCAAGGGCAAGGTCTAACTGAAAAGCTTGGGGTAATCTTAGTTGATTTTCTGACTACAGAACTACTAATTTACATATGCATTATATATGAGATTAGTATTTCAAATTAGTCAGAATGCTTTCAAATCAAAAGAACAAAGGGGTTTCCAGAATGGGAATTGAAACAAAGGTGAGGTGAAACACAAATGAGTAAGAATAAGGTTTGGGTGAAGTTGTTACAAAGACTGTTACGCGAGGCAATGGGAATTACTTGAATAGGAAAATGTATCATGAGTGGAATTGTGAAGCGAATAAACTGAAGTGAGGTCTAGAACTAGGATGAGAAATCAATGGAAACTGAGTGGGGTTTCTAGAATAAGAAAGAGAACACTTAATCATGATTGACTAAGCAGATGGGGATCTCGCAAAGCGAGATCCTAACAACCCCTTTCCAATCCCAGATCAGACTGAAATCCAACCAGCCATCCCTGAAACTAAACCTACTACCCCAAACCCTGAAGGACAGCCCCCTCCTCCTCATATATATATATACTCTGCTGATACTTGTTGGTTCACAAGAGTTCCCCTGAAGGTCCAATCAGTTGACACTGGATATTCCTTAGTGATTGATGTGCTCCTTGATGGTGGTGTCACTTGAATGTTCATTGACATTGATTTTGTCCAGGCTGAAAGGCTCAAAACCTGTTACCTTCCTTATGCTATACCTGTCTATAATATTGATGGCACTCCTAATGAAGCAGGCTCAATCAAGGAAGAAGTCAACCTCATCTGTGCATATGGGAATCACATACATAGAACATTCCACATTCTCTGTTACCAGCATGGGATACCTAGCTATCATTCTAGGACATACATGTACCTGTATTATAGAACACAACCCAGAGGTTAAATGGTGCTCTGGTAAGGTGAAGATGACTCACTGCCCTGAATCATGTGGTGTCAAACTGGTTAGCAAGAAGCCTTTGATTGAGACAGTTCCAGAGATTGAAGAAGGCCCTGCTTACCCTCCTGATCAACACACATGCACTACCATTGAAAAGCCATTGTATTCACCTGAAGATGGAGGCAGACTCTTTGTAGTCTTCATTGAGGACAACCATGAAAAAATGGTACAGGTTCAACTGTCTTACAACAGAGTATTGGATGAAAGCCTTAGTGTGAGTGTATACATCTCAGTGTGACCTTGGTAGGTCCAGTAAAGCTTTGGTATGCCTAGGGTATGAATCAGAGGTGGGTGATTATAGATACTATGATATTGGATGTCTGTGAGGGCAATGCTTTGACAAGGCCACAATTGCAAGATACTCCAATTATTATGGGCTGATTGAGACTAATCCACCTGGTGTGGCAGTAATCCTCAGTTTATACAAGCTTTACGCAACATATACATAGAAAGCCTACCTGGTGTAGTGGTAATCCTCAGAGATCAAGCTGAGGGGTAACTGTCACACCGGTTACAACCCTATACCCTACTCTGGTGCTTATTATGTAATCAGAAGACCCAAGGTGTAGGAATGTAAATAAGATAAAACAAGATGAACCCAAGCTGAACCCTGACAATGTCTGAGATCTTTTGGAGGGAATCTGGGATCTAACCATACCTCTCTAATAAGACTGAGCCATGAGGCCTAGTAGTGACTAAGGTAGTAATGATTGTGGGCACATTGTTGGTGATTAATGAAAATATATATATATATAGGGAGACAATAGAGTATTTTTGGATAAGTATGCCCCATACTATGAGCTTCTAACAAGAACTGCAGGAGGTGATCTGCCAAGCCAAGAGTGGCTGGTGCATATATGTACAGGTCAAAGAAGCTCAGAAAGCCAAAGAGGCTGAAAGGCAGAGACTTGAGGAGAAGGTACAGAAGGCCAAGGAAGCTTGGAAGGCTGAAGAGGCTCAAAGGGCTGAGGAGGCTGAAAAATGCCAGCTCAAGGAGGAGGCTCAGAAGAGGGCCAAAGCAAAATCTCAGGCCAAAGCTGCAGAGAAGGCTTGGAAGGCCCAAGAAGAGGCTTGGGCTGTTGAGAAAGGGGTTGAGAGGGAGCAGCACTGGGAGGAACTTGTGAAGTAGGCTGAGAAGAGGAAGCAGGAGGAGGAGTACCTGGTGATTTAAAAGGTGCAGAAGGCCTACTTGGACCAGGTAGTGAGGGATGTAAAGAGGAATGCCCTACAGGTAGGTCTCAGACCCCTTGAAGCTACTTGGTGGGTGTATATTAACAATTACCTGGACCTGTATAAGATTGTGATACCCAGTGGCTTGGGATTGGATAAGGTGGTATGCATGCACTGTTGGAGGTGTGGCAATGACTACATATGGCTCTCTTCAGGCAAGGACAAGTTGTACAATGTGTTTCAGGACTGCAATGTCAAATGTGTCCCCTGAGGAGTTCAGGACAGGGGTCAGGAGCCTTTCTAGATTTAATTCTGGGCAAACTACTTATCAGATATCATCCTCTACTAGTGGAAGCTTTCAAAAATTTGTTCTGAACATTGCCCTGACCTACTCAAGTCTTCTGGTAGTCATCTTGTCAAACTCTCCCCAGCTAATATCCACCATACAGTCAAGCTTATTATCTCTAGGAAGGCTGAAATAGCAGTACAAGTGTTCAAAGCACTCCAAACTATCACCAACCAACCTGTCACTTCACAGATAATGCACAGATAATGCACAGACACCTCAAGAGAACCAGGATGAAGGTAGTGGTGAAGAAGAAAAGGCCCCATTTCAGAGAGAATGGACTTTGTAACTGTTGGAAATTATATATTGAGCAATATCACACCATCTCACTCACACCACCTCACTCACAAACCAATTAACATCCACAATGCACAAGAAACTATTATGAGAAAATGAGAAACTACTATGAGACACACATGCACACATGAGATGAGAAAAGATGAGCCATTTGCACATACACAAGCTACATACAAGTCTGAGAATCCAAGTTGAGTTGAGCAAACTGAGGCGTGAAATTATGCATACCCAAGTCACACATATTCACACATACCCAAGTTCTAACTGTCACCAAATTGAATATACTATCTACTGTGATGAATCAACGGATGGCCTGATCAACCAATCCAAAAAGTTGAAGCACATGTTGTTCAAACATTCTTCACATGCATCATGTGATCGTTCAAAACATGTGAACAGAGTCAAACCTTTGTACAAGAAAACTGCTGGGGGCATCTCAGACAGGACAGAACTTATTCCATACATTCACAAACACAATGACATTCTATTTGACGATTTATATGTATGTTTCCATGATATTATACCACCTTCCACTATGACACACTTCCCACATCATTTCCCCTCATTATTTTATCATATGTAGCCCCTGCCCCTCATGTTCACCACATTTCACATGATAAATCCAGCCCCTCACCCCTATAGTTCCACAGTATATAAGAACAGACTTTACCATAAAATAAACCAGCTTTTTAGCCCACACTTTGAGTCTATAAGTGTTTTTCCAATAATTCCCAAGTCTATATTTTTCCCTGCATTTTATTCATTGCAGTAGTCTTATTTGCAGTAGTCACTTGACTTCTTAATCCTAACAGTAACCAGGCACAAAGATTGGACTCTAAATGACTGGAAGAGGGTGGTATGGTCAGATAAGACTAAAATAAATCACCTTGGGTCAGATGACAGGAAATGGGCTTGGAACAGGGTAGGGAAGGGGATGAGTGATACAGTGACTCCAAAAATTGTCCCAATGTTTTACACTTTCTGCTTCATGGCCACATAGCATCACAACAGAGCCAATATATTGGTGTATGTAAGAGAGGTCTTGTTAAGGGCTACATGTGAAATCAAGAATTATGTAATTTGATGATGTTTCCATAGAGATATAGCCAATTCATTTTGGGGACTCATTAGGACAATTATTTGACTAGGTATCATAAATATGGAAAATGCACAATTCAGGACTTTGTATTGCCCCCCTTGGCCTTTATAGCTGCTTCCACCCTTCTAGGCATACTTTCAATCAACTTCTGACACACCTCTGGCTCTATAGCATTCCACACCTCTGCCACTCTCTCCCAAATTTGACAACTCCTGTTGCTGGTGCTTCTTGCTTGCACAACTACAAATTGATATAATGCCAGGGGTGTTCAATGGGATTAAGGTCTGGAGACTGTGGTTCCCAGTCTAGGAGAGTGATATCATTCTCTTCCATCCAGTTTCTGGCCTTTCTGGAGGTGTGTTTGTGGTCATTGTCCTGCTGAAAAATGCAATCCTCCTCAGCAATCCCAGATTCCTCTATGCTGGCCAGTAAGTGATCATCCAAAATCTCCACATACTCCTCAGCATCCATCCTCCCCTCAATCTCAGAAAGTTTTCCCACACCATTCCAGCCCATACAGCCCCATATCATGATGTTCCCACCCCCAAACTTCACAGTTCCTTGTACCTCCCTCATAATCACCCCATCCCCTGCTTGCTTCCACACCCACTGCTTCCCATCTGACCCAATCCTATTGATTTTAGTCTCATCTGACCAAATTACCCTCTTCCAGTTCTCCACAGTCCACTCCTTGTGTCTCAGAGCAAAGGCCAACTGCTTCTTCCTGTGTACTGCAGTGAGAAATGGCTTTTTCTTCTTTGTGACAGCCATGAATGAGTGCTGCTTGAGCATATTTCTGACTGTTTGTGGGCAGACTGGGTGGAAGATGTATTGAATCTAGACAAAGGTCTCAGTCGAGTAAGTGATAATGTGACTGATATTAATACCTAGACAAAGGTCTATGTAGGAAATGTTACATAAGCTTATGTCAAGGGAAGAACATAATGAGTGTCTCACCTCAGTCGAGTAAGTGATAACGCGACTGAGGAGATCACTAGCTAGCTACTGGTGTTTATATACTGTAGCTAGACAATAGTCATGAACAATAATAAATAGTACAATGGCAGTGAATGAACAAAGGTGATTGAACAATGACAGTGAATGAACAATGGCATGTCATGAATAAGGACTTATCTCATATTCCAACAAGATGATGGTGTTAATGTGTTTGGTGACCTGAACAGCATTGGCAACCCTCCCAGTGGTGATTTGGGTGAGGATTGATCATTTATCAGCAGGAGAGTGTAAGGGAAACCTCACTTTGGTACTGACAAAGGAGCACACAGCTCATCAGACACTAGTGAGAGGGAGCTAGAAGAGAATCTATAAGTGCTAATCAACAGTAGATACTGAAGACTGGCATACCTAGTGAGGGGGGTCTAGAAGAGAAAGAACTGGAGGACCCCTCTGACTAAGCAGCTATACAGTACCCTGGTGCCTATCCTACTGGATCTCTGAGCCTAAACAGAACTAACTAAATAGCAACTAGCTGATAGGATAGAGACAGGAGTGGAGACTAAGGGGATAATAGAAGAAATAAAAGAAATAAGGGGCTGTCCCCTGACATCACCCCCTCTCTAGATTGCAGCGCCTCAATGCAAAAGTCCATCCACAAGGTCAAGTCCGAGTCCAAGACCAGAACCCAAAGCTGAGGGAGTGTGTGTGAGAGGTCAGCTGAGCGAGTGAGCAAGACTGAGAGGTTGGTTGAGCAAGTGCGGATGCGAGGTCGGCCAAGCAAGTGCATGTGCATGCCCAGGATATCGGCTGAGAGTGAGCAGTCAGCCAAGTGAGGGTGCACGTGTCTGAGAGAGTGGCTGAGAAGTTGTGCACGTCCAAGTGCATGGTTGGCCAAGAGGGTGTATGCATCCAAGTGCACAGTTGGCTGAGAGGGTGTGCATGTGAGCTTGGCTGAGGATGCATGGCTGAGGCAGACACGGTCTGGGAAACATCCCAGGGTGTAAGGCACGTCACACAGCAGTGTGTACATGCTGTGTTGGAATATGCCAGCCCCTTGCAGTAGGTGCATGCCAAAAATGCATGCATACAGGGGTCCGGGGCAGGCAGACAAAGCTGGATATCATGCGTGGCTTACACAACCTCTGGGGGGCCTCCTGAGGTGGGCATGTATGTGCCTGAGGCATAAGTCACATGTGTAGAGGTGATATGCAGCTGAGGTGGATGTCACTAGTGCAGACCGAGCTACACAAACAGCACAGCTCACAGGCTGTGACCAAGATCACATGGCCAAACAGGAACCAAGGAGCCAGCGGATTGATAGGCCATGTGTGAGAAACCAGTTGAGTGCCAGAGTGTATGGATGGGCCATCCACATGAGAAACTGGCGAGTGAGTGGCTGAGAGTGGTTGAGCAGTCAGCCAAATGAGTGTGCGAGTGGGAGGCGGAGGGTATGCATTACACGTGTTACAATGGTCATAATGTGGACCCATGTTGTTTTGGCATAGGGCGGGTGATAGTGGTGGGGACCTCTGGATCTTGCAGACAAGCAATGGCAGCAGCATCACTTGGTAGATGGACATGTGGGGAGGCGGTGCTGGTGAGACTGTGTGAGGGCGGCAGCATGGCTGACATACTGGTAGGCCTGCGCATGTGTGTGTAGGTTGCATGTGTTGGCCACAGGTGTTGGGGGTGACCAGGAGACCATGTTTGTGTGGTTGCATGACTGATGCACTGTGGAGGCTATGCAAGTGCATGTGGGCTGGCACGAGCTCTCACGGCTTGGCCATAGCACTGGCCAAGCCTGCCATACAACCCAGGGTCTCAGAGGTGCTAGATCATGGTGGAGGTGGATGTCCTGCATGTCCATGGTCGGTTGTGATTGCACAGGCCTAGGCCAGCATGCGATCTCATCCAACTCACCCCCTCTCTAGGGTGCAGTGGCCTTGATGCACCTGGGGTTCTGATGATGACTACAGTGGGCCAGTGACATTGCTT
>QFEC01003634.1:0-10458 GCA_003316585.1 Gomphus bonarii | reverse complement strand
ATTCCCACCCCATTTCCAATCGGTGTCCCTTGAAAATACTTGATGCTTCTCTTTGCTGTGTGTGCTTGTTATTCCTTTGGTTCCATTGAGTCTGGGTGATGTCTGCTGGTTGCAATAGAGCAGCCGATGCCTGTGGCTGCATATATGTGCCCATCTCTCTCCTGTCTCAGCTCCTAAGTCCTCCAGTCCTCTTGTGTATCATTTCTATCTTCCTTCTCACTTATTTCTGCCATCACCACTATCTGTATGCCCTGGGGTTGACCCTGTACATCCCTTCCATTCCTTCCATCTCCTAGCCGCCCGAGCACCTCTTTGCCCCAGGGTCAAAGTGCCATAGCCATGTGGTATCTAAAGTGGTCTGTATCTATGGGAAATGATGCTATTGACCTAGTTCTTTTTGGGAATTGTAAGTATTTATGTCTACTTGGGTTCTGGGCACATATACTAGGTGAGAGAGTCTGTGTTCTTTCTATCTATTTTTTGATATTCCTGTATTTATTGTATATACTATGAGAATGTGAGTATTTTATAACAAAAATCAGGTCAGAAACTGTTTGAGAAAGCATCCAGTAAGATGGTATCTGGAAGGAGCAGGCAAGTCTACACAAGTGATGTGAATAAATATGACCAAGTAGTAGTAGCAGATTGTCTCACCACAAGATGATAAATGAAAATCCAAGCTATAACTGATAACAAAATCAAACCTGCCAAAGCAAAAAGGAATTCTTTGTTGAAGTAATAGACAACATAAATCTGTGATAAAATTATATATCAGCATGTACAAGTTAAAATAAGAACATACTCGGACCACCAGGATGACTATCCACTCTCTCATCAATTTAGTTAATTCTTTTCATATTCGCAATTCGCTCCCACCGTGTACGCTAGTAGTTAACAATATCGCCCTACACCTGGTCAGTCAGAGTGATTATATACATTGATGAGGAACATATGATGCAGCATCCAATCGATAGAACCATGCACGACTGAAGCAAATATGACACAATCGTATACCCCTGAGGAGTGTTTACTTACATTTGACAAACGTGATAAATTAGAGAATACAGAACGCTGTAAGTTCGAACGGAGCCTGACCTTATTTGAGAGAGTTCCATGGAAGAAGACTTAATTTTTTCGTCGTCATTATCCTGTCGATAATATAAAATAAACAGATACGGAGTAGTGACATGATAAGAGAGCGTGAAATATCCGTAGTAATCTGTGAATAGGTGAATAGATTTTTGATGAAACTCAAATGGTTGGGACTGAATACATAGATCATCTTGCTGAGTGAGTAATAGCGATTCCATATGCAAATATTCCACTATTAAAATATGGAACTAACTTCGGCATCGAAGGTGATGGCTACAGAACTGTTACGGAGGGCTTATCAAATTTGAACATAACTCTTACCATGGTCATATATCAAGAATACCAAGGACGCCATGAGTACTTGGAAATAGTTACTGCAGAAAGGGAACAGCATCATACCTCGTCGGACTACTCGAACATCAGGACTTGCATGGTTCCATCGACTAAAACAACGCATGAGCCTCAAGTTGAGCCTGTTGTACAGTGATAGACATCCTACACAAGAGGGAAGCCATCACACAAACAGCAATGGATAGCGTATTGTGTCATAACTTGCCTTTATCCTGATGAATTCTTGCTCTTGAGGCAACGAGTCAGTCGCAGTGGTTCACTCGCCTACAGCGCTAAAGTATCTATGGCCACTGATAGGAGCCCTTTCCGGCAAGTCAAAGTTCCACGAACTAAATAACGAGTCCAGGCTTGTTTGGTCACTTGTGCTGAAAGCAAACCGAGACCAGTTGTCACATCACCACGTATAACCTAAGGTGCTGTTCAATTCTAAACAGTTATCATGAGCTGGTGTCCAGCTCCAATGGTGTAAAGAGTCATGTGATCAAAAGGCATCAGGCATTCCTGTATGACGTAGAATTCAACAATAGACCCTTACCGCTGTACTATAGTAATTCCCCAAAATTGGAGTTCAGGCGTCACTCTGATTTTTATACCACAACATGACCTTGAAGTGGTGTTTCCAAGCGGCTGATGTAGGATCTCGCCAATGACTTGTCTCCAAAGGCTCGTACAAACACTGAGTGTCAGCCCTGGCTCCCACTTGATAGATCAGCCCAACTGTGTATTAACTCACTGGCTAATCCATCTGCTGCATATCTTACTCTGACTGACCTATAGCACATCATGCATCTGACATTAGACTGATCAGACTGGAGTCACGGCTGAGATAGCCATCTTATTCTGACATTGTTGACGGGATCTAGCTAGCCTAATATTTAGTGCGGGGGGCCCGGTGTTATAGTAATGATAATTCGTCTGATGTCGCGCTCTATGAGATAATAACCGCTGAAGTTGCACCATCAAATGACAATACTAACTGAATCTAGCCGAATCCCGCATCCTCAATAAAAATTCTGGACTAATCCACGTCAGGCAGCTAAGAATTTGGGTGGTGACAGATCTCGCGAGCCGCACCTGCTCCACACTGTGACGATCAAATCCACACTTGAATCAAGTACCGCTGTTTCAGGCTGTGTGCGCTGTACAGGCCGCACTGCATCATGACCGACCCCCATTGGGTATGTGGGCGACATCGAACCGAGCTCATCAAGGTACGATGCCATACCCACCCAACGTTGCAGATGCACACCTCGGACCCTGGATCCCTCTCTCCATGCATCTCAAGCTGCGCATCAATTTCTTCCCACCACCCCATACTCCTCCTACACGGGTTCAAGTCCCAACGCCGTAGCCTAGCCGTTATTTCTGACATGTATCCAAAGAATATTCAACTTCCCCGCCCGTGTGGAGCGCTGAGGCGTCGGAGCATCGGACGCTCGAAGCGCCGGGTGCACCCCCGAATATACGGTAGATCATTTAAAACATGGATCTTGGAAGGGAAGATGGATAGGTACCGTGTTGAAGGAAGGGAAACCACATGCAGCATAATTCACAATCATACTTCAACACAAGATGAGCGCTAGATTATAATACCAAATGAAGATCACGAGTCTAGAGTAAAAAAGACAGAGAGCGCTATCGGAAAGAGAAATGGGACGAAATAAAGGATTTATGCGCGAGAATATACTTCCCTTTCATGACAACGTTAAGGTAAAGAAGCAGGAAAGACCAGCAATTCTCGATTGAAAGAAAGGTTGGCGAAAACTCATCTGAGGACTGTGAACCCCAGCCGGTGAACGGCATATACGATTTTGGGGTGACGTGCATGCGTTCCACTGCGGCAGTGGACGAGGACATGTTTTTGGATGAAATTAATCTAAGGTGGTAGAGCAAGATGTTAGCAAGTCAGTTATAGCTCAAGTTACGTACGGCTGAGATCCGAGAGTCTAGAAAACAACTACATCAGCCATCAGCTAGGCACCGAGCATCGTGCTAATTTCAAGGCTCCAATCAAAGAGAAAACGACGTGCTCTTTTTCCCCCGAATAAACTAGTGGCATCTACACCGCGACTAAAATGCTTCATCAATGCTCTTATTCAATCAGAATTAGAAATACAACAACGGGCTGGCCGAATGTTCTGCGTTTTACTCCTGTGCTGTTGATTCTGCCCTAGCGCCTCAGCTTAACTCTTCCGGGAAGAACGTCCATGGGAATGTCAGACGACACGTCAACAGCGATATGTGGAATGGATAGAAGCGTAGATGTTTGCTGAATTCGCTGTTTGGAGTAGTACTTCATCATGTTGAGAAGTAAACGACTGGCCATTGTACAGGGAATTGCAGTTTCCCATCTTGAACACAATGGTGTTGTCAGTCATTCTTCGGATAGTTGATAATGACCTACCCAATGGGAAAGAATTCAAGATCCCGGGGAGCATATCTATACACCAACCCGGTAACCATGAACGTTGTAAAGACACTGAAAGAGATATAAGTATAGCGTAAGGGATAATAATCAGACTATTGACCTGAAAAAGTATAAAATACTATGCTGGGTTAGCATGGTCAGACTACGCTGCATCAAGAAATGTAACTTAACCTGTCACTGATGAGCACCTTGAGCAGTGGAGAGTGATACTGGTTTTTGTAGAGCGTGAATCCTTTGTAAATCATGCAGGCGCATAGGACGGTCTCGGTGACGATTGGAGGAATTTGAACGACGAAAAATAAATTTGATACGGTGGGAGAAAAGCACCCAGTGAGGTGGAATACAGGAGGAAATGCCACGCCTGTGGAGGTAATGAGAATGGATTCGGTGAAATATTAATTTGAAATGGTCTAACCAAAGGGGAGGTATTTAACAAGCGCGACGATCAAAGCGGAAGTTGATACCAAGACAAAGGCGGCCATCACGGAGAAGAATTTTTGGTTATGATAATAAACAGCATAAATCTGTGCACGGAAATATTTATTAGCTTCTCAGAGCTGAAATAAATGTCGTACGCGGGCCAGAAGAATTACTGGGGTTATATTCTCATGTTAGTTAATGGAGTCTCATTTTTCATCAAACCAACCACCTTGTACGCTAGTAACTATGATTGCGAAGCTACATTTTGTCAATAAGAGCGAGCATATAAATTCAAAAGGGACATACGATGCAGCGTTCCATCGAAAAAAGGCTCGACAGCTGTATCAATCTTGTAAAACTCGATGTTCGATTATAGGCCATGTTTTGCATTTACAACTGAGAAGCCGAGCCAGATCAGCATGCGCGCGATGCAAAGAAATTCGAAACTGACCTTATCAGAGAGAGATCCACAGAAAATCACTTTATCGAGTCAATTTCATTACTTCAAATGGATGGAATAAATAAGATATATAATGCGCACCAGCGACATCAAAGAGGAGCGCAAAAAGTCCAAAGTAACGAGGCTGTGGGTAGGTGAGTATCAGATACTCAATAGTAGTCGATATCGAAACTCACGAAAATATACAAGATTTTTCCGATTGAATAATGGCGATTCCAAATATACGTGACCTGACGAAAAATATGAGATTCTACAGCATTACATAGGGTATGGAACCCACTTCGTCATCGAAGGTGATGACTATCTGAAAGGTAAGTACTAATTGGAGGTCGTGGAATTGAACGACATTCTCACCATGATCATATATCAAGCAGGCTAGCGACGCAAGCCATGAGTACTTGATTACGGCCACTGCATCGAAAAGGGATCAGCCTTAGATGTTGAAGCGCTTATACATAAGGACTTACCGCCCGGAGCAGAAGCTAACAATGCTTCAAGTTGAGCCTCAAGTTGAGCCTGTGAGGAAGTGGCAGACATTCCGCACAAGTGGTGGGTGTGCTACCCGCGTTGCTGCAAGCAACATCTTATACCGAAGCAAGCCCTCTTGATGTGGTTTAATCTCGAGGTCAATGACATATCCGATTGCCTCGTTTGGCTTGGTCCACACCCTGTAATAACCATTTAACTGTGCTGAATTGTCAATTCCGGGTTAATTTGTTGTAATCAACAGACCCGATGATGCGTGCATATGGCCCGAGCATCATGTCCGCATCGCTGGATTCTAAACAAGCAGGGCTATCACCACATCACCCAGGTGCACAGCTTCATCAGGAACAACGCCCCCTAACGCCCCCTTCGCTTCCTAATTATAGACATTCACACCCACTTGTGATATTTCTTTTGATATCTCGAATGAGTTTTAATACTCCTCATATCTTTGAAACAAATGCGCTTCCCCCCCTCGCGGCAAACTTTCATCTATCTATGATACAATCAATCGACCATCAGTTTTTTCATATAATTGTGCCTCCTCTGTAGGTCTACATGGCGATTGGCAAACATGCATCCTTTTTTATCCCAGTCAAACAGAGACAAAAAACATACACATGACGAGATCACACAATAGAGCAGTGTAATCGCACCAATTACCCATGCCCTCAATTAGTTGTAACATCTCTTGAGGTCTGCAGCTACGCCTGCACAGAATGTTATTAATGATAGCCCTGATTCCACTTCTCATTCTTCTGGTTCATGTTCACATCCAAATTACATCAATTTTCAAATCATCTATAATTATCTTCCCTATGTTGCGAATCTCAAAGGTTGATGACGCAGAGGAGGACCCAAACCGAGTGCTGAGGTACAAATAACCGAATGCAAAAACAAAGATCAACGGTTACGTGTAGTTCCGCTGACGCAACACCCTCGCACAATTACATACCGGTGGTGATACACGATCGGAACTATCAGACACAGCTCTTATTGTAGAGCAACTCATGAGACGGCATAAGCCCAGTGCGAAGAGAGATACCGCATGTTGCGTAAGATACGGAGACGATCGAGAGGGAATGAAAAACTATCTACCGTGCGGGAACGGTGTTACCGCTATCGAAGGTGTTTTGGCTGACTTTAATCCTTTTTAAAATAGTTCTTAGGCCCAATCATGCGTTGAAAATGGGTCCTTGAATAAGAGCGTAGGGGATATGATTATGGATAGTCCTCCAAGGCCCTTGGAGTTTTACCTGGTCGAGACTCCACGTGTGGAAATCCGACTCTCTGCCTGTGTATAGTGTGAGCCGCTAGGGCTGCAATTGAATTCTCGACGTCGGGCAACATATCCGAGACACTTGAAGTGGCTGTATGAATTCCCGAGATTACTAACCATGGCGCAGTGTCTCTTAAAAAAGATAATTCTTTCTCGATATCTGCTATATCATCAAGATGTTTGTAGTGACTCATGTGTGAGCACCCAAGATTGTTGATATCCATAGGTCGTTAGTCGCGCTGCATCCTAAAGCTGTGATTGCGCTCTCGATGTCAGTAGTATGTCCAAGACACTTGAAGCGGCTCATGTATGAACTTCCGAGATTACTCTGACAACCAGGCTTAGCAGGATGACCCTCTAGGGTAAAGTGTCACTGCTAATTCTAAAGCAGAAATTGACTTCTCGATGTCGATTACATGTCTAATGCGCTTGAAGTGGCCCATGTACGAGACTCCGAGATCGTTGTTACGAGAAGGCTCCTGCGAAAATGGGCTGATCTGTGCTGTATCCTTTAGAGCAGAGAGTGAGTTACAGATATCACCTACATCCCCGAAGGGTTCAGTAACGCGTTTCCGAGATTGCACAGCTAAGCAGTCTGGTCCAACTCCGCATGTTGGCTATATCCCCAAGGCGCTGATAGACAAACTGGGAAGGTTGCCAAGATATATGGGCGTTTTTTTATCCGGTGAGTCGTACAGCGTCCTTCAAAATTGAAATAGAGCTCCAATGTCCCCAACAGCTCTGAGGCGCGTGAACCGGGTCCCGAACTGACTTCCCAAATCACTCAGATAAGCAGGCATATCTGGGTGACCCTCTGGAACGAGTTGTACTAAAATATCTCATCGACTTCTGGATGTCGACCACATCTCCAAGATGCTTTAAAGCGACGCGCGAATGCATTCCCGACATTATTCAAGTAAGCCGGGACGACCCTCTGACGTGAGTCTCACTGCATCTTCTACAACTGCGAATCCTCTTATGTCCAAGCACAGGTGCTACCGCCGCCGCCTGGACCTCCATCTGGTGCTCGGCCCAACACTGGCACCAATCGGCTACATCCTCGAGGGTTCAAAACGGTACATGTACACATTTTCGAGATTTTTCAGAGCAGGACTGTCTGGATGACCCTGGGTCTTTCAAAGCCGAGACTGCCTTATCGATACCAGCCACAGCTCCAAAACAACGAAATGCCAAGACTGGCTGGAGAGTAAGATCCCCCGCGTCCACATCCCGGGTAAGTTTTACCGCCTTTTCTGAGGCATTTATCGAGCACCGTATGTCTCCACTATGCTCCATGCGAGCCAGGAACGTCCTGCCAAGATTGTTCAGATGCACATGTTTGTGTGTGACCAGGTGGGATAAGTCGCAATGTCATTTCCAAGTGTGAGATCGAATCATTGATGTCATTTATTTGCCTGAGGCGTTTGAAACGTTGCAAAAACGAACGACCGAGATTGGTGAGAATAGCAAGCTCGTCTGCATGACCATCCTGGACCTATAACCTGCATCGTTTAAAGTAGAAAGCTGTTGGTGTCGGTCACGTATCCAAGGTGTTGGATTCAGGCGAAGAAGTAACTGACGCGCAGGTTTGCTAACATGATCCCATTCGTTGAGTCACGCTGCTTCCCCTAAAAGAATGTGACAGCCTTGCCAATCATAGTCGAGAGCGCGAAAACCGATATGAGAATGATTTTTCGACAGGATACTGGTGCCGAGTACCGAGATAGTTGAACAAATGGCCACTCGTATGAAAATGGATATAAGTACATGCATATCACTAAGTTGGCATCGTGCTGTCCTCTGTCGATCATGGATATTTAGGGATGATTTCTTGAGAGACTAAAAGCATCGAAAAGAACTATGTTGAAAGGTCATTGTATAGTTCCGACATGATCGTGTACGCGGAGTCCTCGATAAAGATCCATTACAGTAAATGCAGAAACGACGAAGTTTACTCAGTGAGCGAAAGAACAAGCAAGCTTGGTTTACTTGTTTGAAAGGATGACTTAGCCATGATGCAGCTATGAAAACAGGGAATAGCATTCATTGTGTTTAATCCATGCTTGAGATGCCAGAGTTCCCCTATACATCCACAATGTTCCCTGTTCCATGATACAGTAGGAAGGCGCCTCTGGGCATGGAATAGTCTCTTAGGACGTGGAGTTCTTGATATGAAACCACTGCCCGCTGGATGCTAAGAGTCAACAGAGATCAACTAGAAAAATTGGATGTCCGTCATTCTGAAACAAATCTGAGAACTACTCAGAAGATTACTCCGGTTATCGCACTAGTTCACAAACCTCGAAATTCTTGGCTATCAGCTGCAGGAACTGTAATTCAACGCCGCAGTTTAACAGACCATGTGGAGCGATTAACTGTGTTTCAACGCCCGTTTTTCAGGAATAAGAATATTCGATAGGAAAGTTGTGACTGGATCTGTGCTTACATACTCACATATAATTGGATGACCTACTCTTTTGAATATAATTATCCCTTCCTGCTGAATGACCTTTACTCGATTTGCTCTTCAGTAGCCCTTATACTTCAATCGGATAAAGCTAGATGAATTTGGGAAAAAGTAAAACAAATGAGTCTCGGCTGAGTCTCAACATCTGAAATAAGTGCTGTGTTTATCTACGTAGAAGTGACTGAAGAATGGTTGAAACTGGGTTATACTATGGTATCACGAGTTGCTAAACTTCTCGAAAGTTGAGGTGGGTCCAAAGAGGTGCCATGTGAAAGGTTATGGGTGAAAGGTTATCAACTAGTACAAAAATGAACAAAGAAAGCTCAATACTTGTACCATTGCCTTTTTTCCTCGTAAACCATCATACTCGCCTCCAGTCCCTATATGTTTCGCTCACAAAGTCCCAAGGACTCCTGCAATCTTGATTCATGAAGTCATCCCAAGTACCAACAAAGAGACGGTCGTCATCTATTCTGGTTAGTATGTTCAGTTCGTTCCGGACCACCTCGCTGCTACGGGGTAATCTCAATCCCATAGTAAACACTGGGAAAATTACATATAACATCTCCAGCGATGGGCGTGTCAGCCAGAGCTTTATTGTGTCAAGAACGTGGCCGTCGAGTGCCTGAACGGCAAAGGCCAAATGCGTTATGCGGGGAAGACAAGTGTGTAATAATTCTCCGACGCCTCTGCAGGACGTGATGTCCCCATGGTAAAATCGCTTCACAGTGCGTATGCATGGAAGTTCGCTTGGTTTTTCCGTGGGATTTGTGTAAGAGAGCGTCATGCGCACATCTCGTAGCTTCGGAAATGCCTCCAGTACTGTGAGCGCGGTATAAAGTTCCGCTTGATGTACAAGAAGAACTTCAAGGTTGGTGCATTTCATGAGCACCGTGCGTGCGGTACTGTTATAAAAAAGAGGATTCTTTAAATGAAGATCCGATCGGATGTCGACGGTTGGAGCACTGCTGTCTTCTGAACCACTGTCGTCGTCGTCGTCGTGGGATTCAACAGTTTTGATGTTAGTTGGTCGGATGAACGACAAGTCCAGATTCTGAACGTATGTGGGCGTTGCCATATCGTCATAGGCGAGCAGAACCATGTAGTCAAAGTTGTACCTCGACAGCTCGAGAGTGCCGAAGAGATGAAGGGTCAACCAATGATTCACTTCTCTACAGAGAAGGCGGAGGGAGTAACCAGTGAACCTGTCACTGGTGGCCGCTATTTCGAGTATGATACGAATCAGATCGAGTGGGAGAGGATAGAGACGATTGTCCATCTCTAGACACCTTGGAGTTTGACGATAAGGTGTGTACTCTGATGGGAATATTTTTGTTATTCACCACATATGTAATAGCAACCGCCCAAGAGGGTCGTGAGAGTGATGCCTTGTTTTCCACGAGCAGCGCGCTGTTCGTTCAAACTGCAATTGTCACAGCCGTCACGTCACGATCGATGACAAATACAAAGGGACC